>MU266713.1:0-19627 GCA_021014945.1 Leucogyrophana mollusca | reverse complement strand
AGCTATGGATCTGGTACGTGTTTTACTACTATCTTAGGGCACTGCTAACTAGTTTCAGGTTGCCAACAATATGTGGAACGACGAGGCACTCAGCGCGCCTCTGCTTTAGTTTCCTACCTCGTTACCCTGGTACGTCTCGCGCTCTCGTTTGTCTGGACAGCCCCAGAGCCTTCCCCCGCATGCTATTCCTCTGTCTTGGGCTCTCGCCCCCCATTTCGTCGTTTTGGAGCCGTATTCGTAGCCTACCCGCCCCCGTACCTGTAACCAAAAGCCAGTGACAGGGAAAGCAAATTATATGCGCATTTGTGATTCACTCGAAAAAAAACATATACGAGCGCCCACAGAAGCGCCCCCGCACATTCATTCCTCTCATTATAGTCGTAATATTGTCTGACATATGTAAATACATGATTTGGCTAACCGTGTCTAAAAAAAACATAATCTGGCACTTGCGGGCATCTCCCAACATGGCCAGTTTTCACTGGGGGTCAGGGTTATAGTCCAGGTTCAATCCTGCTGTTGAACTTCAACATATTCAACCTGAGTACTTGAGTCGTGGTACCTTTGATCTACCATCCTGCAGTCTCGGATTTGGTTCGTCGCCGATCAATAGGGCTGTGCTTTGTAGGGTCCCGGTACGACCCATCAACAGGGCTGGTCACGGTGGGTACTTTTCTCCACAAAAAGGATTGACTTTCGTGCCTGCCCCAGCTATTCATGTTCTCGGAGTTTGTGTCACCAGAGATGCTAGGATTGGTCAACCCAATCACGGGGCGCGATTCATCTGCCTGCCACCTCAGGCCTCAGGCCTCAGGCCTCAGACCCTGATGTAGATGGACGGTGGCGAGCCTGACACCGCAATGCTGCGATAAGCCCCTGGTCCTTTTATCTTATTTAAAGTGCAATGATTCTTCAATACCCCAGCAGCAAAGCCTTCCTGTCGTGGACATCTCAATGTCTTGGACACCAGACGAAACTCCTGTGGAACTCATCGATGAGCTATTGTGGCTTCAAGGCGATCTTGTCGCGGCGATCGTCTACGGTATCATACTTGCCCTTTTTGCGATGTGTTTTCCGCCCCTCTGGGTGAGCGTGCGAAACAGAGCAACTAAATCCATGGCGTCTATGCTGCTGTTCCTCTACGTATCCGTCACCTTCATTCTCGGGACGACAGTTTTTGCAACCAACTCGAGATTCATTCAGCTAGCATTTATCGAAAATCGCGATTTTCCAGGAGGTCCAAATGCATACGCGGAGGAAATGTTTTCTGTTCCCGTGAATATCGTGAGCAATGTAGCCTTTGTGCTCGCAAACTGGTGCACAGATTCGCTCATGGTGCGTGACGGTTAATTGAGCTTTTCTTAATAGTCTGAGGTAAAAATACTATCACAGCTTTGGCGCTGTGCCGTTGTGTACAGTGACTCTGGAATTCTCGCTCGGCTTGCTGCAGTGGGCGGTGCGGGTCTCGTGTTCTTGACCTCCGCCGGTAAGTCTGATCTGGATGCGGACTACTTTCTGGAATGTTGACAGAAAACATTCGTTTAAGCACTGAGTATTTTGTGGCTCTTCCAAGTATCTTCACCATTGTCGTCACCGACACGAAATACAGCAATGGGGGTCAACTATACTGCACCGTTTTTCGGTGTTGCCCTCGCTGTCAACCTTGTCATCACTGTCATGATAGCTCTCCGCCTTCTATACCAACGTCGTCGTTTCGCACGATTGTATGGGCCCAGTGCTCAAGGCTTACCTTACACAAGTATTGTGGCGATGACTGTGGAGTCTGCGTCGCTATACTCGGTCTTCTCCCTCCTATTCATAATTCCCTTCGCAGTCAACAGCTCCCTGCAGAATGCCACCTTACAATTTTTGGGCGAGATCGAGGTTAGCTTGACAGCATCTTTCGACTTAGTTGTACCACCCCTAACCATACCCACACATACAGATAGTTGCTTCACTACTCATCATATACCGCGTGTTGCAAGGTAGAGCGTGGTCGAACGAAACTGCAACTGAAGTAGCGAGCATCACATGGAGTAACGATGCATGCACACGAGGGCTCGAAATACCCAACGCATCCCGCGGCAATGCAATCGATCGGCATTCCAAAGCGACGACAGTCCGAGTTGTGGTCGACAATAGGAAGTTAGGGTCCAACGTGTGAGAGCGCGAGCTGGACCGTTTCTCCAGCAGGAAAAGTGCTATGTCATGGAGTCACGGTGGAGATCGGAGAATTGTGGGTATGGTCTCAAGAAAACGAATGGATCGGCGCCGGTGGAGAAGGTGTGGACAACATGGAATAGATCGGTAGATGGATGACCTAATATGCTCCCCAGCGGTTTGGCACCTTCTGGCACTCGTGAATCGACTCTGTTTTTGGAGCACCGACCTGGGATCGACGTGGTCGTTGGCAGCGCTTGTGTGTTTATGTTTGCCGCGGCACACATTTCCTATGGCTCCCCTGCGACCCCGTGCTCATGTCGTCGCCACACGTAAAAAGTGCCCAGGCCCTCATTGATGTGATATCCACTTGGTGCCTTTTCAGGAATCTTGGCTACGACCGCGTGAGCCCTCGGAGCACCTTGCGGAATTCGCTACTATTTCGCTTCATCTCGACGGTGTTGGTGCCATCGAGCCTCGCCCACAACAGGTATGGCGTTACTTCGATACATATGAGCGTCCTAATTCGCTATTGGCAAGTGCTATGTTCCGATTCGGGACATACTGCACTGTTTTCTTTTAGTGTTAAAAAGCTCGATTTCGAACAAGTCAATTGATTGTACATGGTCATCACACCACTATGCCACCAAGCTGGTCGCCCGACGAGACCCATGTTCAAATACTCACAGAGAAGGCTTGGTTTCAAGGGGCCATTCTGACGGGGGTCGCGTATGGAGCCGTGGTCGTGCTAGCTGCGATGTGTCTGCACTCACTCTGCCGACGCCGAAGAGCAAGAGACATGACCCGCGGTAGATCGATGTTTTTCCTCGTCTACGTTTCGACCATCTTCATCCTGGGCTCGATTACCTTTGGGACTAACGCAGAGTTCGCGCAATTGGCCTTCGTCGATAATCGTAACTTTCCTGGAGGTAAATTCAATCATCAGCTCGCTGTTGTTTTCAGTGTCTTTTCATGTACTAATCGCTGATCGTCTGACAAGGTCCATCTGCTTACCAGCAGGAGATGTTCTCCTTACCTGTCAATATCGTCAGTGATGTTGCGCTCGTGCTAGCTAACTGGTGTGCGGACTTGCTTTTGGTGAGTTGGAAGGCACCTAACTAAGCAGTGTCCGATTCTGATTCGCGGTGCTTTCTTTATAGATATGGCGCTGCACTGTCATCTATCGCGACTGCAGACCCGCGTTAAAATTTTGTGCAACAGCCATCCCGAGCTTGATGTTTGCTGGCTCTCTCGGTATGCGGCTTAAACTCCTGCAAACCAGGTCTTCCCTATTAACTGATTACCCCACCCACTCTTATCAGCCATGGGGTCAATGTGGCTGGTTCAGACATCGTCGCCGTCTACCTCATTCCAAAACGTGCAAGAAGGCATCAACTACACCGTTCCCTACTTCGGACTCTCCCTTGCTATCAACGTCGTCGTTACCTCCCTCATAGTCGCCCGCCTTCTTGTAACCCGCCACCGACTCGCGAAGATTCTCGGTTTATCTCACGGATCACATTACACGAGCATCGCCGCACTCGTCATTGAGTCCGCATCTCTGTATACCGCCTTTTCCCTTTTGTTTCTGGTCCCTTTCGCAGTCAACAATCCTGTCGCGAACGTTTTTATACAAGTGATGGGTGAGATTCAGGTATGCCAGTCCGATCATTATACACGTCCCAAATTTTCTCTGATGTTGAGTAAATTTGTTAGATCATTGCCCCGCTCCTGATCATCTACCGCGTCCTCGCGGGTAAAGCTTGGTCCGACCAAACCACCGCCCGTACTTCTGCTATTACCGGCGGCACCAATATTCATTTGAGGAGGCTTCCGACCGGCCGCATGGTACCCAGTGAGCTGATCGAAACGAACCCCAAAGCGATGGAGGTCCAGGTGACTGTAGATGTTTCGAAGAGTGCTGTCTGATGTTGGAATACTACTATGGATTTTTAATGTTTTATGTTCTCTGTGCACCTCGCTCAGCCTATCATCGTTTGTCTGGGGTATAGCCTGAAGGAGGTGCCCTGATAGTTTAGCTAGTACTGCAGGTGCTGCGATCCACAAGAGCACCAGCCATAGCTGTGCCTTTGGTTGATTGATTGCCCAAATAGTACCCCCTGTTCTGTTGGCGTACCAATATAAGGACCGAGGTGCACAGAGTCCAAGAGGGTATATATACGTGGATGGCAGTTGTCTAAATAATACATGTATGCAAGTTTTTGTTCCAAGTAGAGTAGGAGTAGCAGAATAAGTCAGAAAACATGTCGTTCATCGCACTGCGAACGACCAGACAGCAGGGTATCAAGTACAGAAAACTTAAGGTCGTGGCGATATCGGGTCAAACCGCCTCGATAGGGTCCTGAAACCCCCTTGCTCGATCTATGACCATGATATCATCGTCCTTTGGCCCATCCTCGGGCTCGTTTTCTGGTACAACGACCTCAGCCGTGCTGACTGATGAGCGCCGTGTGGGCGGTGCGTGCTGGGTTGCAAAAACGATGTCTGAGAACCGGCCCAGCCGGATGGCGTTGCTACTGCCTTTGCTCGTCGTCGAAGACATCGTGGATGGGCTACTCAGCCACCCTCTACCTTGGGCTTCGCGGTAGATGATAAGGAGGGGTGCGACAAACTATAATTCGCGTTGAGCACTGAAGGGAGCGGTGTTCAGGAGTGACGGTCTTACCTGTGCCTCGCCAAGCGTCTGCAAAAAGGTATTCGACACTGGATTCTTGGCAGCGAATGGAATGAGGAACATTAGAGAAAACAGCGAGTACAATGAAGCCGATTCGACAATCATTGCTGCTACGCTTGTGTGGTCTGTTATGTGCCCAGGCCCGAGGATGCGAGTCATACGCCGGCGGAAGATGAGCAGGCGGATGACGATCATGATAGTGACAACAATGTTAATCGCGAGAGAAAGGGAGAGATAAGGGAATGTGTAGTTGATGGACGTGCCGGTGACTTGATAGGGCGAAGAAGCCGGGGAGGAAATTTGAAGGAGGAACAAAACTCCGAGAACTGAATGCAGGGGGTTGCGTGGTCAATAGACAATTGAACGCACTTCAGCCTACTATGCTCACCGAAGGAAGCAAGGAGCATGAGGCCCGGAAAGGCTACGACTATCCATGGCGAGGTGCCGCAATCTCTGTAGATCAGGATGCAGCGCCAAACCTGGGGAGGCATGAATTGTGGATCAAAAGCGAATGCTTCTGCACAGCTTACCATCAAGGAGTCTGCGAGCCAATTTGCTAGGACGAAGGAAACATTGGCGATCTCGTCTGCACCGATCGAAAACATCTGTTCTTCAAATGCCGCAGGCCCTGTGTTCCGGCATCAGCGACGATCGCCTTTTTTTACAGCAAGACCCAAAGGATACACACCACCCGGGAAGTTCCGCTGGTTGATGTAGGCAAGTTGCGTGAAGTCACAATTGGAGCCCATGAACAGAGACCCAAGGATGAACATGACGGAGGCGTATACGAGGAAGAACACGTTTCTTCTATAATTTGCATCCTTGACCTTGATGCGCTTCCAGAGAGTGCGGAAACACAACCAGAAAAGCGCCAGAACGATGCCATAGCCGACACCTGTGAGGAGTGCTCCTTGGAGCCAGGTTTCCTCGGCGTAGAGTTGGGAGGCTGTCTCGCTTGGAGAATAAGACATGGAGCTGAAGCGCGTCCGCCCCAAATGAGAAACGTTGTAGCTGCAACGCAAGCGGTATGGGAAGTGGAAGCTATCTCAGCGCAAGCATAGCTAGTGCGCCAAGATGCTCAGATGATGAATACTGGTGCCGTGCTTAGAGAAGCACCTACTATTTTTCTTCTGTGGGGCTCACCGTGGGGACGCGGAAATAGTACTTGTTCTTAGGCGCTTGCAACAAGGATCATCGATCAAGCGATAAACTCGTTGGTCCAAGACCTGCTTTTCGCTGGAAGAGTTTGACGACAAAAGGAGCTTATGAGTGAATTACTCAGAATGTGGGTCCTACTCTAGTCTTTGTCTTGTGCACGTTGTTTATCCGACCATCAATCAGCACTTTTCAGCACTTTCCTTCCTGATGAGGCTGCCGCTGGCTGCCGTCGGATAAGCAAGGATAGGCGAACCGAATCCGCAGCTGTCAGACGAACAGAACGGATATCCGCAGCAGTGCAAGCGCTACTTGGTCATCACTGCGTCCATCGGAATATTATACCCGGTAGCTTTCGCTCAGACTTAAGTATGCTTGCTGTACTAACAAAACATGCGGTGGCCTGTTGAGGAATGGTCTCGGTGTCGGAGGTGTCAAAAGAGTCTATACCCTGCTTCAACTTCATCCGTCATCGATTTCTACCAAACGAAGTCAAACAAGGATATCTTAGCTGGTAACCGCCCAAGATCCACCTTCCAATAATCCAGCCGGTGGAATCGACCTGAACTTACTCTGCAGCTTGCTTGCAACTCTTATCATGACCGAAATGATCATCGGTGATCGACGATGATTGCCCAAGGCCTTTCCGTTGACATTCCATCTCGGCCGGGAGCCTTTGGAGCTAGCAAAGCAGCTATTGTCAGTTCACATGGACGTCGACCCTCGTAATCACCCAACGCAATCACCCAACGGTGAGTGAGCGGATTAGTAAAATCACTTTGTGCAGGTGGGTTACGGCTCACGCCAAGTGCCTTCGATGAAACACTGGAGCTCCAAGTCCCGGTGTCCCGTGAATGATGTTATCTCCAATGGCTTTGCTGGGGTGGGGTGACGTAGAGGTCGAGGTTGCTAAGATAGGCATGCATCCTTGACACAGCATATCGAACGCCCACTGATGTTACTGTGATTAAGGTCAAGTACACGCTCGAAGTTCATCATTGATCCCGTGTGGCATCCCTCCGGTTTTAACGGCCTTGCGAGTGGTGGCAGAGCCCTCAGCCACCCATGGATCTGACATATGCAGCCATTCAATTCCAAATGCATCCGGTGCGCGCTCAAAGTGTTTTCCGTCGGCCTAACGATATACGTTGCTCCAGTTCGAGGTGTGGCAGCACAGCACCACCAATTTTCCCAATAGGCGCGCCTTGTGCCTCGAGTATTTTCTTTACTGCTCAGCTCATACCTTGAGTCGACGTGTACAATCTCTAGGCTAGTTTGCCACCTCCTGTGGCCATGTCGGATCTGATTGATAGCGTTGAGTCCGCTAACGCCCCATGGTATCACCTAGGGGCCGCTTGATTGCTTGTTTAAATACGTCTCTAGATGCAAAGAGGTTGCTATTAACCCAATGTCGTGGACGCCAGACGAGAGTCCTACCCAGCTCATCACCGAGACAGCATGGCTTCAAGGTTACGTTTTCGCGGGAGTAACATATGGTGTCGTGCTCCTGCTTTTCGCGATGTGCTCCTACACTCTATGGGAGCGCGTGCGGATAAAGGGTACTCGCACTCGAACTTCCATCTTTCTTTTCGCATACGTTTTCATCTGATTCGGACTGGAGACGACCACGTTTGCAACCAATGCGAGGTTCATCCAGCTCGCCTTTATTAACTATCGCGACTTCCCAGGTGGACCTAGCGCGTATGCCAACCAAATGTATTCTGTTCCTGTGAACATAGCAAGTTGCGTGGCTTGTGCGCTCGCGAGCTGGTCGGCAGTCTTACTCATGGTGGGCAATGACCACCTCGCGTTTGGGATCTCGGTGTCACTGACACATATCCACCCGTAGTTATGGCGCTGTATGGTCATATACCAAGACTGTGGTACGTCCACCAAAACAATTGCCATGGGCTTGTCTAGTCTCGTATTTCTCGGTGTTGTCGGTAAGTATTCGAACTTCCATACCTTCTGCACTTTGCCATATTGACGTTTAGATTCCCCGTCTTTAGTACTGAGTATCCTGTGGCTCGTACAAGTGTCCTCGCCGTCGTCTTCGCTTGGACGCAATACGGACGCAGGCTTCAGCTACACTGGTCCATTGTTCGGTGCTGTGCTTGCAGCTAACATTATCCTCACGATTATGATTGCCATTCGCCTTCTGTATCATCGCCGTCGCGTCGTTAAAGCACTAGGAAATGGTGGAGCTAGTTTCCTCTCGCTCTACACAAGCATCACGGCCATCGTAGTCGAATCTGCGTCGCTATACTCGGTGTCCGCTCTCCTGTACATCATTCCATTCGCACTGAACAGTTCTTTTGCCATTATCTATGCGCAAGCTTTGTCGCAAATGGAGGTCAGCGACGCATCGGAGATGGCTTGGTTTATATTTCTGATCCATTCCCACTTCAGATGCATCTCTGCTCATCATCTATCGCGTATCGCAAGGGAAGGCATGGTCACAGGAAGCAGACGCCGAAATATCGATTATCGACGACAAAAGTAGTCGTGACGTTCCCATGCGAACACTACGCCGCGCTGCCTCCGACCTATCCGATATGCGCTTCAATCCTGGGCCGATTGAGGTACAGGTTCGCGTCGATGTTTGCACCTCGGAATGCACGGTTTGAAAGCTGGTAGGCTAGAGTGCAACCCAATTAGATCGTGGTTTACTTTACCGTATAGCTCATACAGTACACGGCGCCGGACGTTGTGCAGTATAGCTGTTACCTCCGCAATATTGATGCAAACCGCCTCCAGACGCTGTGACAGTTATAAGAGCAAGCATCTCTTTCGTCATGCGCAAACTACAAGGCATTTTCTATATTACAAGGACGCATCTTCGGCACTACTGGCGAGAACCTCTGAATATAATTTAACGCAGCAAAGACCCTCTGGGCTTCCGAAGCGACTCCGCGATGCCAAGGAACGTCTCCGCCAGTTGGACCTATGAGATCGAAGTCAGATCGACCAGCGCCGTAATGACATTGATAGCAACATGCGTACCGTATCAAGCGCCTGCGAGTAAGATGACAAGACAGTAGCAGCCGCCGGTGCAAGTGGATCATGGGGTGCATTATTCTGTGCTTCAAGAGCAATATCCGCCATCCTGCGAAGGTACATCGAAGAAGAGTCTGGACCAAATGAGACCGCGTGGAAAGAAAGAGGTTTTCTATAAAGATGTAGTGTTAGCCAGTGAGGCGCCACACTCAACACTGACGAACCCAAGTCGGATTGCTGTGCGACAGAGATCCTGGAGGGTTTGATCGGCAATGTGACATTCTCCGTCTGAAAGAAAGATTACGACAGGTGTCCTGTAAAGCAATGAGCCCTTTTCTTGCTAACACAATCTGTAAAAAAATACCGTTCTGTGCTCCAATTTTGTTCCATGATTCCCTGAGTGCGTTGAATAGCAGCAGTGAAATTTGTTCCGCCGTCTGCTTGAAATTGCAACACCGCATCAAGGAGTTCATCGGGCGAACTGGTGAAGTCGTTGACAATTGCGTCGACGATGGTATGGTCGAAGAGCACGACGCTATAGGCGTCTCGGCGAGCACCCTGTTGGCTTCCAGCCACAGCTGCGTGACGGGCTGACCAGAAACTATGGAGAGACGAGACGACAGCCCCAAACCTATTATCCGCCCGCTGGATGATCCGATTGGACACTGGAGTGTTTGCAAGCGGCCGTCGGTCAGTGCAAGCCATGGATCCGGACCTAAGCAACCCCAATTAGACGTGGTAGGTGTACCAAGCGGTGATCAAGAACCTGTCGATCACAAAAACACTGTGAATAGAACATCATTAGTCGCTTCCTGTAATCACAACTCATTGGGCAGACTAACACATGGAAAGCTTGCTGCATTACCACTGGATTTTTGCACGAGAACAAGTGCCCGTCGTTGGACACATATCCTAAGCCAGCGGGTGCGCTGTTCGGGTCACTAGGTGCATGGAAAAGTGGCAACGTGCAGTAAGACGGCTGGCCAGGACCTCCCCCCGCCACTGTGTGCTCAGGACCTGCGGAAGGGATATAAATGTCGAAGGCCCCTTTTATTCAAGTCGATAGCCTACCTGCACACATAGCGTCACTATCAAAGAAATTGTCAGAGCTGGGGGAGGCTCATATCTCGTGGGACGCACCATTTGGCAAAATTTGCCTGTTCATCACGGGAGTAGGGATCTTTGAAACCTAGAGAGAAAGTGTACTTAGTAGAAACGCGGGGTCGCGAATGATCGTAAACGACTTGCCGCTCCTCCTCCAAAACATACTGTGAGTTACAGCATCCTTGTGACGGTCGGGGTTTGGAACCATCCTCTTGTAGATGTGTTGTATGTGCTCGTTTCCTGTACATGCGGCAGGATCATCGGCACGACAGTAATCAATGTGAACGTGCCTGCCCATCGCTTGACAGACGAGGTTGCACATCATTGGGGCTCCCTCGTCGTTGGAAGAAAACTTGCGTCCTTCGATCTCAAGGCTCGTATCGTCAGCACCATCGACGGCCCACCGGGTCTGTGACATAGATCCATGCCGTGTCTCGTGCTCCTGTTGCGGGTGGCCTGTGGGCGAGATAAGCGGCCGGTAGCATAATATTCCTCAAGAAGGACCTCACCAAGGGGCAATGTACAGAAGTATCCACAGTTATCGCACCTACAAAGCAAGTCATGTAAAAACAGTCGCATTGCTATTCCCGCCTCAATAAACTGACTTCATCTCGCAGAGATGGACAACAGTCTTGTCCATACTATGGTTGTGAGCGCCTTTGTGTGTTAGCGCGCCGGATGGGATGGGTTTGATGCACTTGAGGCGCTTCGCGACTGGTGGAGGTGAGTCACAAACTCCAAGTGGGTCACAAGCCGAAGAACATGCCTTGTGAATACTAAGCGGACCATGGTGTGCATCATCACGCCATGAAACCCTCGGCAATTGAGTACCACACCACGTACCTTGGTGTACTGAAACGTCTCGTGTCTTCCCGCGAAAGTCGCCTCGATCGAGTGAGGGGCTGTATCGATCTCACAGATTCCGGGAACCGAACAGAGAGCGGTACAAGTGTGCTCTTGACTGTTGAGCGCTGAGTTAGCGGTGTATGACGAAGAAAAGCAGCCTACGAACCCGCATAGATGTACAGCTCCCGTGTCCAGTCCGTGAAAGTGGTCTTCGTGAGAGCAAAGGCGCTTGCACAATTGACACGATATATCGCAAAGTCGAGCGTCACATTGATGCTGGGAATGATCGACATCACTAAGACATTGCAATCTGTCAGCCAAGAGGCCAAACAATCAAAATCGAACTACCTGGGGATACGACAGGTACCCGTGCACGAGTAAAAGTCGCCATTCGAGAGTTGGATGTTGGACAGTGCACAAGGCTGAACAACGCTTTCAGACGAGAAAAATACGAAGACTGTCGGGATAACTCACTTCGCCGCATGCGTGTATAGATGCCGCACAAAGATGTTCTTCGTCCGTGTGCCCAATAACCTAAGGAGAGGCCTCAGCGACGCACTTTCAGACGACCGTTTGTAGCAATACCTTGGAGCATTCATCCAAGCATCCTTTCTTTCCCGCATGCATGCAAGGCTCTCCGCAAAGATGGGCATTGACCACGCATCTATATCGAAACAGGTAGATGGCTCAGCTCAGTCCGAACGGCGCATTCTCCGTGACTCACATGTGCGCACCAGCATGGCCGGCACTACGGTGGGTTAGCATTCAGAGCATAACCTAACTCTTCGAAACGGAACACTCACGACATGCTACACAACTTCCGTTCTCCCTGGGGATCGTCACAAAAGTCGCATGTATGAATGCACTGATGACTCGTTCGACAGTCATGTTGGCCTTCGTGTAAACGGCTCTGAACGCATAGCAGATAGCAATCTGCACACTGCATCCTACACAGCTGAACGTTTGTCTTCAAGTCCACAGTAGCACTCTCGAGCGTCCTCCGTAGTTCTTCAATGCTTGCATGTCCGGACTGGAAACGTGACAGGTTTGAAGCAACCCATTCACGCACATGGTCGATACGCATGTCCACGAGGCTCTCGAGATGAAGCGATAATGCCTCAGCCCACTCCGCGTCCGGGAGCATCTGGCGAGAATGGTACTGATCCCAGTCCTCACGCAGAGCAGCCAAGGCCGATTCGCGGGCTTCGGATTGGTGGGCCCCGCCAGTTGCCAATGAGAAGTGAGAGTCAGTGTCGGGGGCGGCTACGGTCACGTCGGTGTCCAAGTTCTGCGATCGGATTTAGCATGACCCGAAGTGAACAACAAGGTCATACCTTCAATGGTTCAGGCTCAGGTGTGACCTCCGAAAGACCAAAAGCGAGAGCGTTCGGTAAGATAGAAAGGAGTAACTGCGCTCGGTGGGTCGCCATTGTTTCTATTGCTGACGTGAACAAAGCTTGGGAAATAAACCTACGACGAACTTACGAGAGATGGCGCCCCAGTCGTTAGCCTGGGAGTCATTTCAGCAGGGTTTTGCACGAGATAACAGGATCACATACCTTCAGCTTGGCCATTAGGGTTTTCATTGTGTAAAGAAATTCGCCCGCGGCTCTGTGAGTGACTACCTGTTGGTCTAATCGCCGTTTTAGGGTTGGAAACAGCTTGTAAAACTCCTTGGATTCGATGACGGGCCTATGTTCAATTGAAGGTTAGTGGACCATAACTAAGCGAAATAGCGCACCAGGGAATGATGTTGAGTTTCCCCGCGTGGAGTCGTGTGATGAAGTTTGATTCCTGTTCTTCTTGGACTATTTTCTGGAACTTCAAAGAAAACCTAGTCGCGCTGATGTGAGAACTAGATCCGTGCGTCGTCTGAGCACTTACTCTCGAGCAATTTCTGCTTTGTCCGAGTCGACTACGTCCTGAGATTTAAAGTCAGCTCGTGAGACTTGAGCAGTCCTGCCGTGAACAGCACCTTGATGATGATGACCAAAGTTGACTGGAACAACATCGGGTTGGCCTTGGGGTCCAAGACCGTCGAACTGGACTGGAAGGACTGGAAAAGCCCAGTGATGTCTCGGCTGAGGGCGAAGTTGTTCCGGAAAAGAACCTTCCGCGCGAACAAACCGTTAACAGCTGCATGAGTCGAGAGGTGAACAACGCACCAAATTGGATATGGCGGTATTGAATAACACCAGCAACGTGTCCTCCTGAGCAGAACGTTCGATACTGTGTACACCTGTTCACCATGTCACAAACATTAAAGCTCCGGAGTACAACGCGTGACAAACCTTCGAAGTCAAGTGCCACTATGAGTGCATCCTGAGTAGGTGTAACGGACATCCACACCCCTTCTGTGGTGCGCATGGCTGATCCGGCGAACGAGGTGTCGACAAGGTGATTCAAGGCAAAGCTCTTCCCAACTGACTGCTCGCCCATCGACGAAACCACTTTCACGGGCTGTACAGATGTCTGCATTAGTGATCATTCACAAAGTTTACGCAGATACATGCCTTGGATGCCATATAGGATTGGAAAAGTGATTCATACCACCCGAATGATAGACTGTCGACGATTCGGCTGACCTCGGCACCTAGAAGGGACTTCTCGAGCTCCGAAGAAGATACTCCATCTTTAAGGGGGACGAATCTATTCTCCTTTGTGATAGCGATGTGAATCGGGATGAGGCAGAGCAAATCCACAAGCCATTCTCCGCCTCGAAATTGAGAGACTCGCCAGTCGGAGTCGGCGGCGAGTTCAGCGGCGAACACGTCAAAAGGTACGGCAGACACCGTGATAGTCTTCAGCTGATCGCCGGTTGGCTTCCTTGTGGTCCTCTCGAAAGTGTGGATCATCTCGGTAAAATGAGGTGCGAAAAGGTGGTGATTACGGTCCGTAACGAACGCCAGCGTCTTCTGAAAGCGTTTGCTGGAAGATGATATGGTTTCGCGTTGAACAGCCGGCAGGACCGGGAAGCGAGTCCATACTTCAGCGTGGCAATCAATTAAACAATTGTGCGCGGTGAGTGCGGAATTGCGGCTGGAAGATGCTCGGCTCCCTTTTTCTTTGAACATGAATTCTGTGACCTTCCGCGTGATATCCAATGCGAATGATTGACAGAGGTGGACACGGGGATCGAGCTTCACCAGATGAACAGAGGTTCTGTTGACCAACGACGTGAGAACGAGCTTATCGTCGAAGGCAAGGTCGGGGATGTCCAGTGCAATGCCTTCCGTGGAGCCGAAAGTCCCCCAGTGATAGGCAGTGATAGAACTTTTAGAATCTTGCACGTGCGAAACCAACAAGCAGGACCCGTCAGGGGACGAATAGATAGAACTTGGAATCTGGTTCAGATGCAATGCAGCAGGCCTGTACAATATATAGGTGAGCGAGCAGAAGCGAATGACGAAAACATAACCTACCTGAACTGCATAGTGACCAGAGAGAATATCCGAGCTTGTGCACTCGAGTCAACAAGGAGTAGCTCCTCGCTGCCGCACACGAAGCACGCCTGGCAAATGGCGATTTCATCGTTGTACCAAGGGACGAGATTGATCGCACTGCCCACAGCCTGCATAGACCCACGACCGTCATCGAAAACGAATATGTGTAGTTGAAGCTGCATAACTGTATCAGTGGCCTTGATTGAAGACAGCATTTCTCGGTACGTACCTTGGTGGATGCGCAGACGGCTAGCATGCCCTTCGACTCGTCAAATGCGAGAAGGAAGTCTTGCCCGATTTTGTCCCGGTGGAAAGTCTTATTGCGGCCACGCTCGATAGCGCTGTCTATAGCGGCCAACCTTTCTAAGTATATCAGAAGGTTTCCTATGCGGTCAATGACGACCAGGAGTATCCTTTCGCCCTCCAGGAGTTGAGCATGTCTATTGAATGCATGTGATCAATGGCAGAGCGGGCAGGCCGACAGCCCGACTCACGTGATACTATGGCCTATAGGTAAACGAAAAGTATGCGAAACTCCGCAACGCGGGGTCGGTATAAAAGCGGGATCTAGTTGCAGGTCGTGATGGTCTTGAGTCGTGATGTTCAGCAGATGAACTGTGAAGATGAGTGAGGGTTGGTCGAGCGACTCGCGCGAACCAGAAACTCGGTAATATGCCGGGGCTGACCGACTGTAAGATGCGAGGCAATATAACAGGTGGTAACTATCACTCACAGTAGCCGTAGTGGGTCGGTCCCGGTTCCTCAATAGAGTCGATGCAAAGCGTGTACCTGGTGCATAATCATTAGCTCGAGCTTCTGGCCTCAGAGGTTGGCACTCACGTGTGCGCAGCCGCTTTGGAGAGATGGTTTATCTTTCGGATAAGTCCGCGGCGAAGATCGCGTTGTTCCTGCTCCTCGTCACTAACCGCTTGTCGCTTACATCGTGCCATGCATTCATCTTCCTGAATGGTGAGAGCGGTGGGTGTCAGCTTCTTTCTCAGCTTCAGAAGCTGCTTCTCGAAGTGCGAATAGACCATCTGTTTGAGAGCGGTGACTTCCGTCTTCACGATCGGATGGCGCGACGCAATCGAATCTAGGGTTGCAACGAAACGAGATTCGTTGATGCGTGCAGCAGCATCCTGTGCCTCTTTGAAGGCATTCTCCATTCCTGTGCGATCGCCGGTGCCAAACACAAATGACCCGAGCTTTGGAAAAAAGCCGCTCTTCGCCTTTCCCTTATCGTCTGGAACAGACACTCGACCCATTGCTGTCACCGCGTTCCGCATTTGGAACATATTTTCGTGCAGGACAAGGTGGACCAACTCCGCTCGTTTCCGCTCTTGCCAATCCTTGCAGTAATGACGAAGGAGGTGGTCGATGATGGCAATGCGGTCTTTTTGATCTCTGAATTCGCTGGTACCAACCCGTTCGAGATCTGATCCCCGCAGGGTCTTCGTAAAGAGGTCGCCGATCGCCGGATAGAGCGTAACAATGCGAGAAAGTGGTTCTAGGAAAAAGATAGGTAATTCAGTCTACACTGCATGATAACATCGCAACCAACCAAAAGCCTTCTTGCTGCTATCACTGCTGCCCCCATTGGATGGCGAAAATCGAAACTTGTCACGGTTCAAAGACCTGGATACAGAACATAATCAGGGGCGAAGAAGCACTCAAGAGGGACTGTGAACAAACGGGAAATTCTTGATAAGGACGTCCACCAACTCCTCATGGATGGCACGGTCCAGCTGTTCCGACTCGCTTCGGAGTTTCTCAGCAATCGCCTTCCCTTCAGTAACTGCGCGTGCTTCTGAAGTGTTGTGAACGGTATTCCTGTCATACTCCCACTTCCTGCAAGCTTCTAAAAAGCGGTTTTTTAAACCGAGTTTCGTTACGAGGGTGTTAAGGGCTCCGGCGTCCAAATTCTCGTTGATGCGCAAGGCATCAGATTTCCTGCGCGCGCCGACAGCTAGTTGAGTGCCAGCGTCGCAACAATGGGGAGAGAACATACACTAGGTTTCCAATTTGTAGAGGGCTATACGACCGCGAGACGAAACGTTCGGCGATGAGCCTGGCAGGATGAAACTGGGCTGTCATAAAACCTTGTGCGGTCTCGCCAAACAGAAGCCGTGGCGTGAAAAGAGCGGGATCAATCGAGCTGTCCGAGGGAGGTTCGGTAACAGCAATTTTCTGTGAGTTGGTCTACAGCCCACATCAGAGATTAGTCAAGTCGAATAGACTCGGTGACGTACTTGAAAGCCCTGTCGCACTGTCACCGACTCCTCTTGCTCGTTGGTCTTGGCTACCTCGAACGTAAACAACCTGTCTGTTTCGTCATTGTCGACGTCCAAGGAGGCATCATCGAGCTGCTCTTCGTTCCACACGATGGATTGGGCGTGACTAGACGATATGAGCGCGACAACTTGATCGCATATCTTCATGAGGTACCTGTTCCGCAGCCTGGTAAACTTTGGCTACACCACTGGTATAGTTGATAGTTACCGCATGAATGTCACCCGATTACGCCGGACTGTTGAAGCCGTGGTGTCGTGCCAAGTCGTCTCCTCGGGCCAGTATACAACGTAAAGCTGCTCCGTGGAACCTGAAGAACTAGATGGTCTGACGATATATAGGCCTGATCGTAGAGTCGGCCCGGTCACTTCAGAGCTATCGTCCGAAACTAGCAACTTTTGCGCCCTGAGATCACGATCCATATCAGCGCCATCAAGGACGATAACTCGAAAATTCCTTACACAGAGCGATCCACAGCGTTGATGGAAGAGAGGAATCGGACGATTTCGTCCTTACTGCCGTAGATACCGACGGGCTTGACGATGAGCCGATCCAAAACCTTGAAGTCGACTTTCGTCAGCGATACATATGCGCCAGGGGAGACAGTGTTGATGAACGCTTGTAGAGAATCTTGCGCGATGATGATCTTGTCGACTAGGTGATCGATCAGTAGCGATCCTGTAACAGCGAAACAAGCTTACCAAGACCTCCGCTGCCCTGCTCGCTGATCAAGTCGAGAATTCGATACATGCCTTTGATCGAGTGGGATAAATCGAGGTCTTCGGGTTGGGGCGGCATGGTAGTATTTCCACTGATGGCAGAGACCACTGTCCCTGCGATCTCGACATTAACAGATATTTACGACGTGAAGAAATCGGCCCCCTGCCTTGCAACGAAATAGCATCCGCATATACCGGCTTTTTAACCGCTAAAGACTGAGCATCCATTCAGCATCATCGTTCACGAAGGTAATGAAATACAGACATTGATGGGAAAGTTTGCTCTTGCCTTTCCCTTGGACGCTGCTGGTGGGTTTAGGTATACAGGTCCGTACAAATCGTCATCGGAATCATCGTTCCTAGCATCAGGCATCGAATGAAACGAATCAGACGTTGGAGTGTGGAGGTCAGCATCTGCAGACAGTGTGCGATCTGAGCCGTCGTCTGCATTATCGTCGGATATTTTCAGCGACAGGCCACCACGAGACGTGTTGGGAGTCGAAACCGATAATAAGCCACCATCAGCCATCATGGCGGTGTCTTCATTTACTGCGGATTTTGCTCAGAGTGAGAGCTTCTTAGATCCCAACTGAAACCGCCTACCGCCAGCCTTCACATCCCTTGCGATATGGTCAAAATTTCTGGGAAACAAGTTTGGGGGGACGTAAGAGTCCGTCATTGCAGGTAGTAGAATATCAAGTAACAGGAACTTGAAGGGAAAAGGAAGGAACCTGAACAAAAAGCGCCCGTAGTCTGATGGTTTTTATAGGGATAGGGAGGATGGTTTGCACGAGGCGACCATCTGTGCTTGCGGGCGCTTGATTGTGCGCTTCTTAGGAACCCTTGACCACCATCCTGTTCGTATTTCAACAAAGCTTGAGACGATCATGTCACATACCAGAGTAACTGTTAGGTCGACCCCCGGGAACGCGACCTGGGATGTTTCTGTTGGGAAAGAACGAATTGTTTCGTTCACCGGAACGAGCCAGTTTGGACGCGGGATATCTGGCATCTCTGCGTGCGGTCTAGCAGCCTTGAACTTTGCCAGGGTCGTGTTTGCGCAAGAGCAGGCTGATGGTGCATCCACAGAAAGTCTCTTACGCAGTATCCCAACCAAAGAAACGATTGAGGTCAGTCACCGCTTGTTCAAACCTTCGCCGCAGAATTAGCGAGGCTAAGCGCTGGGCTGCCGCTGGGTTCTCACCCTCTCTTCATTTTCATGTCTTCGCCCACAGGAAATTACCTCGATATGCGCAGGATGGTCCAGCCAGTTACACTTGGAAGTAGAGGATATTTGCCGCGTACCTCTGTTTGAGAGGGGTCTGAGATTAGCCACGACGAAATACGGATGTCCGGGCGCCCGAGACTTTAAAAGTCTTCTGAGGTATGTGATACAGATTTGTGTGGATTCGGGTCTAACAAACGATTCCCGCCAACCCAGAGAATTGGAGGCTATTCGATCGTCTGCAGTGGCCGTGATCACTCGACCTCCAGAGATCATTGCCTGTCTACACCTCGCCGGCTCCACTGGCGCAGACGGCGTCTTCGTGATTTTCGACTCCCATCCAAGACCCAGTTATCCGAATGGCGCAGGCCTCATTTTGAACACGTCTCTCGAGCAGACTGCAGCGCGACTGGCCACCATATTGCCAGTTGACGACCGCCTATTGTCCGAGGGCGACCTTCAATGGCAAGCCCAGCTGCTTGCAAACTTCTCGGCCCATATCTTTGTTCCCAAGTACGTGGGAAACGGTCCACAGGAAATGACGCTGGCGATTATGGAATCCAGCCTCGAGGTGCTGGCGCTTCGTGCCGAAGCTGTCGACCTGAAGCGCCAGAATTCGGCACTTACATCAGATAATCGGCGCTTGGAGACACCAGAGGCACAGCCCTTTTCGCGGTTGCCACAGATTGGGGGGAGAACTCGGGGATAGATTGTAAATGTGTGACTGGACACGTGTCACCCTCGGATTCATCAACGAATTTATTGTACGCAGTCGGATGTGTGACAGGCACGAATCCAACAATACGGATTTATTAATCGGTGCATATACGAATTTAACATCTGATGCAGAGAGTCTTTGTCAGCCACAGAGTCAACCACAGAGCCAGAATCTGTGGTCGGGTTCGTGGTACCTGTAGATAGAAATACGTTCTCAAGATCTGTGATAGGAACAGATTCTGTCACGAACAGTGAGTCTGGGCCCATCGCAGAGTCG
>MU266712.1:0-19687 GCA_021014945.1 Leucogyrophana mollusca | reverse complement strand
GGAGCATACATCGGAGCAATATTTATACTACGGAGTCGGGCTGTGCTACGGAGTACAGTAACCGGAAACCGGTGCAAGAAACAATAAGTAAGATCAAAGGGGAATAGTTCCGGAGAACGGAGTGGGTCCGGAGCACGGAGGGGGCGATGTACACAGGACTAGCATGACAGATGGAGGATAAATAATAAGGTTAATATGGAGGCTAACAAAGGCAATGCATAATAAAATGGAAACTATAACTGACAACATACAAAAGGTCCGGACGAGGCGGTGTTCGGTCCGAGGGACCGGCGGAGAGTCCGGAGGACCGGAGGCGGGACGAGGAATCTAGAAATCGCTAAGTCCAACGATTGTTAGACGGAGGGATCGGAGTGAGGCGGAAAACATGCGGGTGGAGACCGGAATGGTATACGGGGGCGCGTGGCTGTTCGGGATATGACAGTGGTGCTGTTCGTGACATGGGTGATCCGGAAATGCACGCATTTTGCAAGACATGTGACTTAGCTTGTTCTTCTCCCTGCGTAGTTTCATCAAGTCATATGTCCACCATCGTTTGGAATGTGGGTTGGGTTTGGAGATGGGTACTGCCTCCACGACTGTGTCTACTATAGCCTTGGCAAGGTTCACCATAGCAGGTTGGAACCCCCCCTCGGCAAGCAATGGGCACGGTGGTGGGAGTAGAGCAAGCTTGGTCAGCAAGATCTCGTTGAACTTTTCCCAGTTGGTTTCTTGATAGTTGGGACTGGAGACCTTTGATGTAGTAGGGGTGGGCAAGGAGAGGACGGTTAGGATAGGGACATGATCCATTCTCAGCCCTCTAAGCGCTGGGTTTGTACCACATTGTATTACGCACGCATTTATGTTTTCTGACCCAAAGACATTGTCTGGTCTTGTCCAATTGCACGTACTGGTCGCCTGCAGCGTAGGAGTGTCCTTGGGGGGCAGTTGTACCATTCTGTAATCTGCCAGGAGATCAATAAGTACCTCGGCCTCGGTCAGTGCTGCGTTCGTGAAAAGATGGCCATTACGTTCTTCATCCCACAGTGGGTGATGTCTGCTGAAGTCGCCTAGCCAGATCATGTAGTCATCTGCGGATG
Organism: Leucogyrophana mollusca; assembly: GCA_021014945.1. NCBI lineage: Eukaryota > Fungi > Basidiomycota > Agaricomycetes > Boletales > Leucogyrophana > Leucogyrophana mollusca. The sequence goes on along the minus strand of MU266712.1, from coordinate 18,590 downwards.
GCCTAATGGTTTGGATGTGGGTCAGAAGGAACCGCTCGAGGGCTGTGAGAGTGTTACGGGAGGTGCCATTGTTGTATATGTTAAAGAGTGTGAATTTGCCGTAGGGGCTGGAGAATTGGATGATGATGACGTCGGAGGATGGGAATGGGATTTGAGTCCAGTGATTAGTGTCTAAAGATGCACTGACGAGCATAATCACGCAGGTTTGAGAGTCAGGGTGTGTGAAGTGTTGTGTGGGGTATATAGCATGCTAACTGCAAGATGAACGAGTGTTGCAAAAGGTGTTTATGCATGGTTCTTGTAGCACGATCACGTCCCAGTCGTCTGCAGTGGGACCGTTTATGATATGTTCTTGCGCTGCCAAAGAGTTATTCACGTTCTGCTGCCAGATACATAATCTATCGGATGGCAGAGTGGGGAGATCAGGCTTGGGACATGGGGTGGGGGTTGGTCTTGGATGTGGATGAGGATGTGGAGGGGCGAGGAGCAAGGGAGGACGAGGGGGCGGGGATGGAACAATATTTGGATGGGATGGAGGGGGGAGGAGAGGTGGTGTATGTATGTGGATGGACGGCAGATTGGGGTGGGGGGAGAGGGTAGGGGGAGGAGCGGCAGGGGGGAAGAATGAGGTAATGGTGCGGGGGACAGTGGGGGCAGGGGTGTGGGGGATAGTGGGGGCAGGGGCACAGGGTATGGGTGGGGATAATGATGATGATGTGAGGGGAAGGGAGGAGGGACATGATGGGAAGTATGGAGGGTTGTGAGAGGTGCGGGGGGGAGGATGTGCTATTTTCTTTCATTGTGACTGAGTTGCATTTGCACCTGTCGCCGGCGTGACAGTGGCAACCTCACCCAGCATGGTTTGCCTTAGCCATGCGGGCCCAGAGTCCGTTGGGCGGTGCGCCAGAGGCCTGATAATTGGGGGCACCTTGGGTGGAGCTGATACCTGAGTCCATGGTTCCTTAGTGGGGAAGTATGGCATGCCATTTTCTGGGTAACGTACGTCCAGGTCCCTGCACTGTCGGCCAAATTCTGGGCATCCACAGCTCCAGCCCGCATGGGTCGAATCATTGCAGGATACACAATATACTTTGTCCATTCCCGTGCAATCCGCGGTACAATGTCCCTCACCGCACGTTCTGCAGGTGTCCTCAGATGTGGTGCATGCTTTTGCCATATGTCCCCAGTGGTGGCAGTGTACCCATCGAAGCGGCTCTTTTTTGTCTTTGTGTGGGTGGAGCTTCAGACTGTTGATCAGCATTCCATCCCTTAATAGTCTGTTTGCCACACCTTGTAGGAGGCTTGATCCATCTCATACTTATCAGTGTGCCAGGCTCCAGATTGTTCTCGATTTCAATCGTGCATAGGGCTTCCTCTTTCTCAGTGTGTACCGCCAGAGGAATAAAGGGGACAATCTGTAGCTGTCTGAGAGAAGGGCGTCACAATATGAGGTCAGATGGGATATGGAAGAGGGAGGGGGGGAGGGGGGATATTGGCAATCTGGGTAGATATGGAGCTGATGTCGGCATGAAGTGTTTCAGTCTTGGCTTCCAGTCTGGTAAGAGTCTCTTTGGTCACATGGGAGTTATCGTCATGCTGAGTTTCCATCTTCCGCTGGCTTTCGTTGATCTTCTCGGTTGTAGCAGAGAGACTTTCCGCAGATTGTAGCACTTGGGCAATGTGTGGGGAGATGGCAGATATGACTGTGTGCATAACTTGCTTTGCTATGGTGTCGGTTGTTGTGGACACCGCGAACTCCTCCTCTATATTGTATGCAACAGCTCATATAGCAGTGACAACTGGGAGAGGGATGTGTGGCAGTTGTGTGATATGAAAAAGGCATGTAGCAAGGTGGTCCAGAGTGTACGGTTCCCCTAGCTTCGCAAGTAGAGTCTATTCCAGGTATGCTCGGCCTGTCTTGGCAATGGTCACCTTGTTTGACTGCTGTTCTATTTCTATTCTGCTAACTGTGTTGTGGGAGGTGCGACCACTTGTGGAGCGTAGATTATAGTAGGACTCAGATAAAGCTTGTAAAGGAGGTATAAAGGGGGGGGTAGGGAGAAAGGCCTGTTGGGCCTCGAGGATGTCGAGCATGGTCTTGAAAATTTTCCGGGGTCTGGGGTCCTAGCCGAGGTGCCACTTGGAACGAAGCCAAGAAGCGATCCACTTCCTACTTCCCCCACGGTGCTCTCTCACACCACTTCTGGCTGCTTTCCCACAGCCATCAAGCTTTGCTCGGGCGCCCTTTCCTGGGCGTTTTCACTATTTTTAGCTGTAGGGTCAGTAGGCCCTGTGTTCATTTCCATGTTATCTGTGTCGATCTCGGGATTGGCACTGATCAGCTCCAATTTTTCGACTGTAAAAGCTGTTTGCTTCTTTTTCTTGCTTTTTTTACCACCCGATGTGGTGGGATCTTTTCCGGATGACACTTGGTCACCCTAAGGCACTGGGCCTCTTTTTGCCAACGGTCTCAGTGCCTGTGTACCTGACATACTGGTTTAGCGCACTTTTTGTGGGCGTTCAAAAAACTGTAAAGTTCTTTTACTAGAGTCAATGACTCTACTACCAATCACACCGAGGAACGTGGCCTTGTGTCTATTCCAGTGTGTATGTAGGTAGTTGTAAAAGATGTATTTACATTATTACTAATCAACTATTTATATGCCACTTATGTGGCTGTGCCTTACACCCACCCATACCAATGTGGTAAACCTCAGACGAGTCGGCAAGTGAATAATAGTGGTGAAGCATTTTTCCAGCAAGTCCAAGTGTGGCGCGGATTGCCAGATCAAGTGTTTGCTTGCTTTCAGTACCCACATTGATGATACCCTTTGTGAACAAAGTGTCAATATAGTCCATGGCAGGGATGACCATGGCGAGGTGGGGTGTTGACCAGGAAAAGAAGGTTGTCACGTGTTTGAGAATCTGGACAAGTGTGAGCTTCGTTATTCCTCTAAATTCTCACACACTCACCTTGAGAATGTCTTGCAGTTGCTTTGCCAGTGTCCATTCTTCCTCACCCACACTATATGCACCTAATCCCAACCTAGTCCTGTCAGTAATGCGGTCCAGCACTGCCCGGTACTCCAGGGCAAAGTTCAACATGTCAAATGTTTGGTTCCATCTTGTTGTGATGTCTCATGGCATGAGTTTGATTGCTAACTGGAGCTCTTTTAGGATATCTTGCCATGCAGGAAGGAGGAGAGTAGTTAAGTGGATAAGTTTGAATGCAAGTTTACAAAGCTGCAAGACATACTTATCAGAACTGACGGTAAGCCATTCTCAAATGATGTACTTACCTTGACAAGAATGAGTTTGACAGGGCAAATACTCTCAGCAAGCATCTTGCACTCCCCAGCTGTGAGGAGTGCCACTTCATTGACCCAACCATCCTCATCATCAGCATTGTTGTCGCTGGGCTCTTGCCGGGTCAATAGATCCTCAGTGTTGATGTTTTCTGTGAGGTCTCGAAGTTCCTGATCCTCTGATTCAGGTGCGTCACTCACATGTGCTTGGTTGCCCGTCTTCTTGGGAGTGTCAAATTCTCGAATCAGCAACTTCACAACCAAGTTGATGATGTGTAAGAAACATCTGGTATGTGATGTCTTGCCTCCAAAGCATGCTACTAGATCAGCTAACTTGTCTGCCATAGTGTCATTGGAAGACACATTATCCCCAGTGATGTTCAATATCTATGGTATGTTCAGCAGGCAATCCGGTGGATAATTGCTGATCACTCACCTTGCCTGATATACCAAAGTCATTCAGTATCCTTGTGAACGCTTCCGTTAAATTAACACCTGAGTGTGATTTTGTGACTTCGACAATATCTAAAATCATTGCCAGTGGTTGTCCTTTGTGCTCCAGGTGCACAGAAACAGCAACAAATGCTTTATGATTAGGTGATGTCCATGCATCTGTGGCAAAGTTAAGTTCACTGTTGTATTGCTATGTGACAGCTTATTTAATTTATGCCATTGATGCAGGATCATCAACTTACTTGAAGCATTCATGCAATACACTCTCGTGTTCACGCAAATACTAATTTGACATTGCAGGAAACAGTTGACGGCAAGGGTATATAGTACTCCGGACAACCTGTCTTCATGAGAGACTGGAATCCACAGTAGCTCACAATTTCAGATGGGCAAAGATTCTCTGAGACCCACCAGACAACCTCAGCCCTACAACAAGCAAGCAAATGAATCATGTCAGTGGCTGGGCCATCGTAAAGAGGTAAAGATTGACCTGGTCTCTGTTTTGGTATGCTGACAATGGGAATAGGTGACTTTCCCTTTCCCTTTGTGCTTGAAGGCTGCTGTGATTGTGCCTGTTTGCAAGATACTGTTGACGACAGTTTTATGTGCATCTTTAGCTGTCTGGCCAGCCACAGCATCAAGTACATCTTCCCCCCAGCAGCTCTTTATGTGCTTACAGAGGTTTCCAGTAGATGTTGCATCACCAGTGTCTAGATAGCATTGAACATTATGCTTACATCTTTTTGCATCATATTTGAATACATGAGATTGGTGGCCTTTCACGTATTCTATCTCTGGCACAGGGTGGAAGAATGCATATACAGGTGCCGTCCAGTCCTCCATCAGCCGCTCTGCGGAAACTTATTAGCATGTGATTGGTTGTAGAAGGGTTACTTAATGAGCTCAGCCTCCGAAGACTCAGGTTCAGTTTCAGCAGGTTCTCTGATCTCAACTACACTGCTTGAATCACTGCCAGTGTCAGTTGATTCATCGATAATAGTGGCATCACCATGCAGTGCAGCCTTCTGCTCTTCAGTTCATACTTGTGCATGGCAGCTGGGTCTAGGTGTGGCGCTCTTCATGGAAGCAGCAGTGGATGGTGCAGGTATGGCATCTGAGTCAGTAACTTGGCTTTGACCAGTAGTCAATTTCTTTGACTTCCTGGAAGGTTCCTTGCTGCTGGAGCTGGCCTTCCGTTTCAAGCTAAGCTTGGGCCGCCTTCTTGGTGAGCTTGTGTACATGTTTACCAAACATAGGTGTGATTCTTGTCGTAATCTGGATCAGATTGGCTATATATATCCAAGATAAGGCTTTAAGGTACTATACAGTTATTGTCAAATCCCATTAACTCTGAAGTATGGAGATGTCCTCCGAGCATCTCTGGACCTTAGGAGTTATGGTCCAACCAACTCCGGACTGTTGGAGTGGGGCCAGCTGGAAGGCACTTGACTGGTAGCTCAGGCCTTGCAAAGGCTCACACCAACCTGGATAGCTGAGGTGGTGATAGTATTGATGAAGTCCTAACCCTAAGACATGAGACTAAGTATGGTATCTATGACTCCTGAGACCTTGCCAGGACCCCTGGTACTCTCTACAAGATCTCCTACCCCTGCTCCTATCACTAAACCCACCCAACACACCATCTGGGGTAGGTATGCCATTGTCCAGAGCACCATTGTTGTGCACTCCATTGTACTCTGTTCCCCATGGTACCAAGCGAGTGATACCTTTGCCCTATATATAGTTCTGTCTTACTGTAGTGCACCTCAGTTGTTATCTGCCTAACTCCAGGCACCAGCTGAGGTGAGTAGTTTATATTTACTTAGGATTGCTACTTTACTAACTGTACTGTAGCTCTGGACTAACTCTGGAATTCCTTAGGTGAATAAAGTCGTTATCTGCCTAACTCTGGGCACTGGCTGAGCTCCGGACTAACTCCGGAATTCCTTAGATTCATCAGTTATGGCATACTGCTCAGCCACCCATGTCAATCACACGGCAAGCTCAGACCTAAAGGGGGGATACTGTCATATCCAGTGCAGCCACACTCCTGCATATCCCACTCTGAGTCCTTTCTGGATGTTTCCGCATCCCTCCAACGTCCCCATCTAACATATGGTGGACTTTTTGGCAACTTCTCAAGTCAACATTCCAGCTCCGGTCCTTCCAGATATTCCACCAGTCCTTTGGACCGAGCACCGCTTCACCAGATCTTTCTGTATGTTGTCACCTACAGTTCCGTTTTATTATGCATTGCCTTTCTCCTGGTCTCTATATTAACTCTATTATTTATCCTCCACCTGTTGTCCTAAACCTATGTACATAGCCCTCTCCGATCTCTGGACCCACTCTGTTCTCTGGAGCTATTCTTTGCTCATTTTCCTTATTGTTTTGTTGCACCGGTTTCCGGATACTGTATCCACCTACACTCTGTAGCACAGCCCAACTCTGTACTATAAATATTACTCCAATGTATGTCTGTACTTCAGTTCAAATATCAATTTAATCACCTCCTCTGTTTTCCACCTCTGATCTCCCCTCCAAATATCTCCTCTAAGTCTTTCCTTAAGACATCCTCAGTTTTCCTTACCACAACCCCCCCCCCTCCCCCTCTGCCCCCCGACCCCTGACCCCCCCCCCCCTGGGTTACCCTTACCCCTGCAGAACTCTAAAATCATCCCATCTGACAACACCCTCAGACCACAATCTAGTACAAGTAAGATACACACACCCCCAATCCCCCTATATAGGCAAAGGCTGTTGATCCTGGCCACTGTATCTGTTAGAAGATGAAAAACCAACTGACAAACTAATCAATAGAGGGAGAAACTGACAAAAGGACCTCCTGTGTCATATCCTGTGCAGCCATGCACCCTCATATCCCATTCCGGTTCCTTTCCGCATGTTTCCGCATCCATCTGATCCTTCCGTCTAACAAATGTTGGACTTAACGTCTTCCAGACTTGTCACTCTGCCTCCAGTCCTCTGGACTCTCTGCCGGTCCATCAGACCGAACACTGCCTCTTTCCCTTTTCGTAAGTTCCTCTTCATTATAGTTCTGTCTGCACACCGCCCCTACCTAGTTATTATTTATCTTTCACTTGTTATACTAATCCTATGCCTGTCCAATCTACATAGCCTCCTCCAAGTTCCAGACCCACTCCACTCTCCAGAATCATTCCTCCTTTGTCTTCCTTATTGTTTTGTTGCACCGGTTTCTGGATACTGTACCCACATATGCTCTGTAGCACAGCCCGACTCCATAGTATAAATATTGCTCTGATATATGCCTTTTCCTTAGTTTGAATATCAACATTATCACCTCCTCTTCTTTCTGTCTTAAGTCTCTCCAAATATTCTCTCTGGTCTCTTTCTCAAGAGTCCTCTCTGTTCTTAATATCTTTCTTGAGTCTCCAACGGGTCCACTGTCTGGACATATCCAACCAACTCTTGTCCAGACAGGATTGCCCCCTGGGGGGACCAGGTTCCAGAGGGATTAACCAGGGTCCTCCTTAGACCCACATCAGGTACAATATATTGGTGCTAATACGGCCCAGTGTGGGAACCGCAGGTGATAACATCCTACCAATAGGGGAATTCAGAGTGCACGATCTCACCTGTTTTCATACTCGTTCTCAACTTAGCTTTCAGAAAGTAATTTCGGTTTGATAACCCCCATTCTCAGCTTGGGTTTGTGTAATGTTCTGGACAGCTGAGTTGTAAAGGTAGTCGGACTTTCACTACTTACTCAAACCTGCCAAACGGTGTTGTACTATGCACATTATAATGCCTTGTCACACAGAATGTGAGCAAGCTACAGAAGTCCTCTTACAAACTTACCTTGCTACCATCATATGTGAAGCTCAAGCTGCAGTTGATGATGACAACAACAACAACAATGACAGTGATGAGTCTTGTGGTTTTGATTCTGACTTGGACCCCTTGGTGGATGAACCTATGAGCGGTTTTTTCCTTAATCAACTGGTCAACTTGCATTCAAGACACTATCTGAATGGTTGTTCCAACCCAATCAACAAAAGTGGAAGTGATCTTGCACTGCTCCTTCACAACTGGAAGTACTCACACCCCAAGATTTTCAGTTGTATCTTCGGGTCTCACCATCTTGCTTTGATGCCCTAGTTGAAGCCACCCACATCAGGAAACACGGTCTGGGCCATACCACCGGCTCAAGGTATATTGACAGCTGGAGATCAAATATCGCTACAACGGTCCCGATGTCATCTCTGAGGCACAATATGGCATGACCCACTGGCTCGCGAGCACGAGGTATCCACCATATTATTGCGCAGCACTTCATAGTGTACATATTCACCAGTGTCAGACCGGTAGGCTACAAATTTCAAGTATCCTCATAGGTTTATAGTAGCCAGCCAAATCTAATACTATATTAGCAGTTACCGTGATGCTACCTTGAAGCTCTCGATGTCTATGTACCAATTTACAAAAAATGCATTTGCGCGCTTGAGAACGTTGTCTGTGGTCCAGTCAGTACCAATCTCCCGCCCGCACTTGGCCATCAAATGACAATTTTGAACAATTCTGTCGACACTCACCACAGCAGCATGGTGGCGGCACTGCTGTGTCAAATGAGACACAATATACATGCTGGCCACTTGATCAAATCACTGCAGTGGTGTGAACCACTCGATGTACACCAGTGGATGCTCACAGCGGCCAAATTGCAGCGGTAACTGGAAGAGGATACGAACCTGCGTGACACGAAGCTCTGATCGAACGTGAGTTCCCTAGCATCAAATCGCAAAATGCCCAAGACCCAGGCAGGATCACTCACCACTCAGACTAATCTCCTCCAGGCTTTGTGAATCATTAACACCCACCTTGATAAACACGGTGTCAAAGTGAGCAGGCACTTCGGGCTTCCGTCCACGAGAAGCAATCTTGGGTGTAGCACAGACTTTGTGCTTTTTTTGAGCATCACTGACAACCACATCTGCATAGGGTCAATTGTGATCTGTTTGTAGACATCAAATCGGTCGAAACGGTTGGGTTGGATAATGGATTGAGGAGTGCGAAGGTCTCGCACAAATTCAGTGAGCGCAGGAATGAAGTTGACGGCACTGTAGTTGAGCTCGATGGTGGCTACAGTTATCCCGGACAGCGGTGGTGCTTTTGCGACATGGTAATGCAGATGTGGAGGCCATGATAGATGTGTCTACCGCTGCTGGTGATATTAAGGAACTTGAGGTGGCATTCAATGTCGCATTCCTGTTCGACGTGACCACAACCTTGAGATTAACAAAGCCTGCCAAGTCTGAATCCAAGTCTTTACCATTGTCTTCGGCTGAGTTGCTCCCAGGCTGACCATAATGCAGATCAGATTTATGCCAAGCAAGGTAGGACATCTTGTGGTGAACAGCTTCTTGACGCTGGAGCCAAAGGGTCATTTGCCCCAGAAAATCGTGCTTGTTGCTTGCGCAGTATCCTTCTTTGGCGTAGTCAATATGTAAGCATTCAGGGTGTTCAGAATTGAAGCCGTCTGCGCTGCCAAGGGCTTGGATGGCATTGATATAGTGCTGCATTGAATGCAGCTTTGGGATGTTGAAGTGTTTGCGAATGTCGAGCTCTACTAGGATCCCCTTGTGGGCGTGGAAAGTGTTGAGGCACGATTGGAGAGCATCAAGTGTATCTGATGTGTGCATTTGGAATTGTGCATAGTAAATGAAATTGATGAGAGCTCGAACAACGGTAAGCACTTTGTCCCTCACCGCACCAGCCAGAAGACCGACAAATACTTTCCGCATCTCTTTGTGCTCTGTCCCAGTCCACTGCGATACGAGGGAGATCCCTTTCTTGAAGTGCCTCAGCCCTGGATATCTGTTCATTGCTTTGAACCTCCGGTCAATCTCCTGCTCGCCCACGATACTTGTGCACCAGTCAACAAGATGGTCTTTAAACACACCTTTGTGTAGTTGGTGGAGGATGTCTGGTGTGATGTACGTGAAAATGTCGGTATGAGGGAGGTCCTTCCAGAAAGGTTTGAAAACTGCTCGTAAGCCTTCTTTTGTGAACTTTTTCGAGTGCTTGTTCCTCTTCTTGCATCCCAATGTCTTCAGGGTGTCTTCCATGTCACGCAGGAGCAATGGGAGGGCCTCTCCTCAGCAGTTGCACTTGACTAAACAGCGGGAACAGCGACTCTCCATACAGCATGCCACAAGACACTGCTCTGGATGATCAGCGATGTAGGCAGCTAGGATTGGGTGCACTAAGCGCTTGTTTCTGTCTGCACAAACCATCTCAACACCATTTTTCCCAGTTTCAGCAAGTGGCCGAAGTAGAATCAACATTGCATGGTGGAATAGCTGGTATCCCACAAGCGAACATGTGTTCTTGTCAAAACAGTCGAGTTTGGTTACTGGTAAGTAACCAATCAGAACCGTGGCATGGGCTGATACTTGGTGTCTTGTGTCCTTGGATATATTGCCTATGGATAAGTACACAGGCCAGGCTTTTTTGTCGCTGCGGAACTGTGACAGGGAGGTTTTATCTGAGGAGAGGATGACTGGTGCAACAACGACACCAGGCGGTAACTTGGACTGTCGGTATGATGATCAGTTGCTGACAAGTGAGTTTTCAGGTAGATATGTACTTTTGTGTTCCACCACCAGTCCGCCGTCCACATATCATCAAAAATCTGGTTCAATCCAGCTTCATCCATGAAAGCTCGTTCAGGTGTGTAGGACATGACTTCATGAAACAATGGATTCCCAATTAACTCCTTCACACACTCCACTAGATCTCTTTTCCACAGCTTGACCTTCTCCCGCATTATCTTCCCATCTTCTCCTACTCAATCTCCCACAACATTGATGAGCTCGCATTGCCAATCTGGCTCCGTACGCAAGGCGTCAATTCGCTGGAGGAAAGCATGAGCATTGCGAAATGTTAAGCCGCTCTGCTTGGCCTGTACAAAGATCAGGTGTGTCAATAAACATCCCAATGTGGTGTGAGTATGTAAAAGACATGTACTTACAATAGGCAACTTCAGGAATTCCTTGATTTTATTCTGGCTGACATTCTTCATCAAGAACTGTGCCAATTCCCACTCATCCTCATTGCGGAAAGGTGCCCATTTGTTCTCGTCGTCAACAAGCTCGGCCTCTTTCAGACACTCAAAAACTGTCTTTCCAGTGCCAAGAACATCTCCAACAGCGCCGGGGAACTCCTCCATGAAATGGCCTCCTTGTGGCTTCCCAGCAGCATCTTCATCTTTGACTTCCTCCATGTGGGCCTGCTTTGAAGGTGGGTCATTATGTGGACTTGGTGTTTGTGAACATCGAGGCTGAGGAATGAAGTCGTCGCCAGTGTCCGAGATTGCTTCCCATCGGGTGATGTGAAGCCTTCTGCTGTTATCGACAAGTCTTGCTCTGTTACGGAACACTTATTTTCACTTTTCTTTTCTCTTATACGTACATAGCACATGGACTTAGCTACCAATATTTATATCCATATCACGTGACTGGCACTCGGCTACTTACCTTACCCGGTGACAATCACATGTATCTCACGCTTATGCTTCTCCCGTCTTCTAGTACATTCCATACTTAATCTCCGGACTATTTACTTGTACATACAAGCCCAAACAAGTACATACTATGTAACATATATAAACCTTGAATATACAACCAAGGAACTCAATCGAGTTCTCTTGAATCTTATCCTCAACTCATTCATAGTTCCCTAGGCACTCCGCCAGAGGAACAGACTTCACTCTTATTACTTTCTACTAGGGTTTTGATTATACGTCGAGCTTGGGTCATATTCGACTCGCTCTGTTACACGCTCGGCGTCATTATCCTCGTTGTTGCCAGTAACTGTAACGGCCGATCTGGACATTTGCTTGTGCCACCTCTTCCGGCAGTCAGGTGTATTGGCAATATGTTTCTTCATGCCAGCTGTACTCTGGAGGGGCCTCATGCAATATCCGCATCAATGAATCATTTTAATGGCAATTTTCAGGCTCGTGAGGGACTTTGTCGTGGTGAAAAGGTTTGTTCTAACTTTGAATGCTCTAATAACTTCGCACTCAAAATTTCCAAGATACATGTGGGTACCCCAATCTTGACAGCAGGATCTGCTGACAGCCCCCCCACTCTTTATAGCTCTGTGGGCTCCCCCTCCACGTGACCCAACGTGTCGTGCTGGAAGGCTGTGCCGATTTTCTGGATGGTTTGTTGAACTGACCAAATAATAACCAACTGTCGAAAGGTATATAATGTCTCCTGGTGTTCCCCATTATTTAACCATAGTATTCCTGCTTTTCCCTGTCCTCTGTCTCACTTCATGAGCATGCCTACGACCACTAATCCTTCCACCAAGCCACAGCGTCATTCTTCTGCGAGGGGCAATCAAGCCCAGCCTGTAACCAGTATTTGTCAAGCTGGAGGCTGACAGCGCCGCCCCTCTGAGAAGGAAAATCAGTGCTGTAAGTATATTTGAATACCTCTAGTTGTCTCACAAATATCACAATATATATTCTACAGTCGAGGAACAGCATGAGGCTGCTCGCCACCAAGCCGCAAATGCGCACAAGCAGCAAATGCATCAGCAGCGTCATGAACGTCAGCTTGAAGGGGGAGAAGACAGCAGTGCTGACGAGGCTGAACATGAGGGCCAGGAAGGCGACCCCGATAAAGAGGCCAATGATGACAACGATGAAGAAAATATGGTAAATGACTGCACCAACCTTATTATAATATTTGCTGTTCACATTGGTCTTAGTTTTCTAGTTGCGTTGTCGCATCTAAGGCCACCACGGTGAAAAACCTGACCTACCGTGCCAGCAAATTCCCCCCTTCAAACACCAAGGCCACTCAGCGAGTTTTACATGCACGAAATACAGTAAGCATCTTCACTGCTCATCAGTGTGGGTTTGCTGACACTATTGGGCAGACTGGCTCAGACTCTGAGGGCGAGGCTGATTACTCGATTCCGCCTGTCACAGAACAGAGGTTTCTACATTGCATGCTGGTTAATCTACAGAACTCGCCAGAATCCTTGACAGCTGCTCCAAAGACGAAGACTATGGGGACCCACCACAACGGGGTTACCGATGATTTTGAAGACAATGAGGAAGCGGGGGAAGAGGAAAGTACTATGGATGATGGGTAGGAGTATTCTGCTATATATTCACATCTCTAACACACCTCCCCAAGTGTAACCACCCCACAGGCCCCGCGTCCAATGGATGCTCCAAGTAGCAAGCGGTGTTATGGTTTGTATGAGGAGTTCAACAATGCCGAGCTCGAGAGGCCCGTCAAGGCTCAGAAGATCAATGGGCACCAGGGTTGCCCGCGAGCAAAGGACTACGACAACATCACGCAAGAGTTCCTAGCTGCTGCCGCCGGTGATTATCAAGCTCGTATTTGCACCAAGGTCCCGGTGCCAGACCACCAGCAAGAAATCGAGATACTGCACCTGTCGTGGGCATATGCCTGTAAGAAGACTGGTGTCAACCTCAAAATGACGCCCCAGCTGTTGAAGATGGGATACTATTTTGCTCTCCCTTGTAATGCATACTTGTTGACATATCATATAGGTCACATCTCATGGTCCTCAAGTTCGCGGCGAGCTCAAGACAAAGCTGTGCCCTTTGGTAGAAATCATGTGTGAGTTCAGCACAGGCCACAACAAGGCAGCTATCAAGAAGAATCGGGACCACGCTGAGGTGCTCAAAGACGGTGTCAACTTTGCATACAGGGGATGTAGTCATAGCACTCTCGGTGCTGTACTCATTGCTGCATGCAACATCAGATGACAGCCAATCGCCAGAGTGACCGACACGGTATCTTCAAGGCTCCCATCTTACAAAAAGCCACCAACGTCATGTGGTTTGCAAATAAGCATGATGAAGGTGTCACCTTCCCAGAGCACTTCAAGCCCTTCCCCATGGTCACCATTGCCCTACTTTTGACTGCAGTACATGCCACTGTGACTATGGCATCCGAGTCTGGGAATCACTGATATTCAACAACTGTCAGATTGAGAACTGCATTGACAAATGGGCTACAGGGATTCGAACTGATATCCCATTCACCATCAATGAGTATAAATCTGTCTTTGAGGCGCATATCAAGACCTTAAAGGAGTTTGATGAGCATACGAAGGAGCACAAGCTGTTCACGAAAATCTGTTCGAGGCTCTACAACAATGGACGGTAGGTTTTTAATGGTTCCCTGTCTATCGGGAGCTAAATATCACTGTTATCCCCTCACTATCCTTCACTCGGGAGCCACCCCCATTGTTGCAATGCCACATGTGACACTTTCCTCTACAGTGTGGCAGGCGGCCATCCGCAAGAACAAGGAGGGTACAACGACGGAAGATGACAACGAATCAGACACCGGCAGTGCATATCCCGGTGACGGTGGGGATGGGTCAGATGAAGAGGTGACTGGTGCTAACCACTACGAAGACAAAAATTGAAGTAGAGCTCGTCAACAACAAGTCTCCATAATGTAGTCTTCAAATTAATCAATTTTTCTTCATTGCTATATACCTGTGTTGCTGCTACTTGAAAGGCTTGAACTACATACTCGCCAACCACACAATGTATGGTACAATAGCTACAGAGTATTATATCGTTCTATCACAATATGGATGTATGTATCCCTCTGCCAGACTATGACATCTATATTGAACTTCGTAGGTTTGGCAAGCAGCTACGACGAACTATAAAGTGGGGGGGTAGCTACACCAGTATCACAGCTACAGAGGCTACATACCTGTACATTGCCTTGGGTCTTTTTCCAGATGCAGGGTGATCCAGTCTTTCACAACAACTCTCAAAACCAGAAAGACACTGTCAACATTCAGCTTGCAATTAGCCTATATTGGCTTGGCCATTATGGGAATTCTGCAAGCACAACCAAAGTTTCTCTGTGGGCAGGTCGTGGCTATGGTTCTGTTCACTTGTATACAAGTCGCATCATGGTTGCAGTTTGTAGGGAGCAGTTTTGGAGGTCTGCACTTCATTGGCCAGATGAAGAAGCAAAGGAGAGAGCAAAGAAATGGTGGAGGATGCAGCTTGCCCAGTGTGGTGTGATGGATGGTTCATGGTTGACAGTACACTGGTGTCGCTTTTTCAGCAGCCGGTGTTCTATAGAAACACATGGTTCAACAGGAAGCACAACTACTCTATGAATTTCCAGGTGTGTTTTACCCCGATAACAATTTCTTTTATTGCTCGTATGTTATGTAGCTTATCTCTACCCCAGATCTCCGAATCATTGACTATGGAGTTGGACTGCCTGGAAGTCAACATGATGCAACCACCTGGGCAGAAACATGGATTCCAAAGGAGCACAGTCACCTTCTCGCTGGAAATGAGTGGGTCTGGGCTGATTCAGCTTATCCCCTTGAGAAGTGGTGTCAAGCGCCCTATAAGAAGTATGCCAATCTTTCATGAAGCCCCCTTGTGCTAATAGTTTGTTAGACCGGAGAAAGACACCCCCGAAAACTTGCGGCACAACTTCTATGTCTCCCAAGTCCATGTGCACTTTGAACACTGTGTTGGATTTCTCAAAGGGCCCTGGTCCTCACTGCGAGGTTTGCAGCTTCGTATTGATCACCCAAACCACCTTCAGTATGCTTCTCTGTGGATCATGACCTGTATTGTACTCCATTCATTTGCCATGTTGCACAAGGAGGGAGTCAGCATGGAGGCAGATGCATTTTATCGTAAAGGATGGAGAATTATGCAGAAAGAAGCAAGGGATCATGCAGAGTGGCTGGCAAGAAGAGAAGAAGCAAGAGAGGAGCAGGATGTATCAAGAGAAGAGGGTTTGTTAGCAGGGAAGATAAAACAAGAGGAATCAAAACAAGAGCTAAACATCTTCCTAGGCAACGCTTACCAGTAGATAGAAAATCAACGAGAAGTGATTAAAGAAGATGAGTATCAAATTACAGGAAGCACAGTACATCAGTCGGACACTCAGAAACTAGGTGTCATAAGTAGAGGAGGGGATTGCCCAGTCTGGAACATCAAAAGGAGCATGCAGCTCAGCCATAAGATTTCCAGCATGCTGGTGACTAGAAGAGGTTCCTGCAACCTGCATCTGACATGTCAGTTAAATATGAGCACACATCATCTGCAACTTGTCACACCTCTTCTCCACCTCCTGACACTGGAAGTCCATCTGGAGCCGCTCGATGTTGACAAGCGCGCTCTGTTTCAGGCTTTCGTGAGCAGTCTTCTCCTTGGCGCCAACACGCTGTCATGCATGAAAATAGTTTCATACATGAGCATGGATTTATCAACAGAGCGAGTAGTAGAAAGAAGCAACGATAAGTACAGCTGCTGGTTATGAGCCGATGTCTTCTAGCTATTGGAAGCATCCTAGGACCAAATGCTAGGCTATGAGCCAATGAAGGTGTCATACAAGCAACCTAGAGTCTCAGCCACAGACATGTCCTTAAGTTCTTGGAACGAGTATTTCCAGTATAACCCCTTAATGACAAGGTGGTTTGTTCTGATTCTGAACAGGGGTATGGCCCACAGTCTCCGAAGGATTCATATGGATTTTGAAGTAGAAACACGAACAGTGAAGTACGAGGAGGAGCACATTGTGCGGCCTCTCCCTTCCATTTTGAAATGATCTACCTGTTGTATGACTGAACCTGGAGTATGATGTCATCGTGTGAGTCACTTGAAAGTGATGTCATTGGGTGAGTCATATTCAGTGTGATGTCATCACATGAGTCACATATACGATGATGTCGTCATGATGTCACCATGATATCATCATGATGTTGCCACGAGTCATCGTGACTCAGTGTGAGTCATTCCTGAGTATACCCCATATATGGTACCGCATATGCCCTATATAGGTATTCCAGGATGTTCAATCATATATCGCCAGATCTTCCACTAGGAAATATTGAACTGGATGATATATTCTTTCATTTACATGTATTTACGTACCCCAGCTCTAAAATGTATATAAGGAGCTGAGATTCTGCCTGGGAACCAGAGGAGACACCCACAAAAGTTATCCACACAAGTGTAATCCCTTGCAGTCCAAGGGAGTGTCTAAGTTTGGAGTTGTCTTTCCCACGGAGGAAGCAGACACCCACATACGGTCTTAGGCAGTAGTCCCTATAGCACCAAAGTTACCTATTCAAGCATAATCCCTTGCAGTCCAAGGGAGTGCCTAAGTTTAGCATTGTTTTTCCCGTGAGGCCCATTCCTTTAGCATTCCTCAGTACAGATCCTCGTCAGGACGATCCAGAGAGAGCTAAGTGGACAACAGGTACATAGCTTGTTGTTGGTGACCTCATAAGTAGTCCGCATCGTATCATATCGTCTTCGTCGTCCAGTACAACGTCGAGACCCTCTTGCTCATTGTTGCTACCAGCATCGAGACTGCTAGAACAAGAGCTAAGTTCAGCTCAGGATCACTCTATTTGACAGCACACTCTGCTTGCTATCATACATTGAAGCCGCCCTTCATTTGTACCTGTAAAGCTTAAACTCGCCCACGCCGGCAGCCGCAGGGATAGTCAGAGCTGATTTGTGTTGTAAGTATTGTTGATTGTTTTGACTAGACTAGTCCCAAGGACTATATCACGTTAGCAGCCTAGAGGAGTCCCAGTGACCCTAGTGCTTGCCTAGTAGTACAGTTCAGTTCAGCCCCATCTAGCTAAAAGAAAGCATATAGCATCGCACCATATAGCATAGTTTCAGTTGTATTGAGGTTACAGCAAGCTTGCGCCTAGCTGTTTCACCTGTATTGACCCTTGCTCAGAAAGCAAGAGGACCAGCCCGCTTCTGTAGGACAAGTAGCATTCATCCAAGCAGTTGGAACAGTTACTGTTTTAACAGTCATCCAATGAACGACCAGGTTATTACCAGTTGGTATTTGTCTGAACTGGTAACCCTGGGATAGTAAGATTTCTGGTATCATTGTATACTACCGATCACGCTATTGCAACAACAACACACAACCCCGAGATGAGCCCTGCATCCAGCGGCAGCAATCTCCTGCACAGACTCTGTGGTTGTCTTTTTCCCACAAGGTGTGGCCTTCACTTGCTGTTTATGAGCTTTGGGAGGTGAAGTAAGACAAGGGGAACTCAAAAGAGATACTGGCTCAGATTTGGCATCAGAATTCAAGAGCTTACTAAAGACATCAGAGTCCCAAGCAGGAGAGGATTCACGGTGAACCTAACAAATGATGTAAGAATGCAGCTACTCAGGTGATCGCACATGCCTACTGTTTCATTTGTGACTTCTACGTCAGCAACTGCATCGTTGACTATACTGTCATCACCACTGTGTTCAAAGGCCTCGGTGGCGTCAGCAGTTGCTTGTGATGGGTGGAGGACGCCAAGATTGAGCTCCAAGGTGCTGTTTGTGATTGCAGATCAATCTAAGATGGGGCTGGAACCCATTAGCCAATGCATGGTCATATACCAAGGGAATTTCAACTGAATCTTGTCTGTTCTCTTGCATGAATTCCATGGACAAGTTGGACACACAGGGATAATGTACCATAAATATTTGCCAGTTCAGTACCAGGTATGATATTGGAGGCACGGTCTTCGTCAAGAAGCCCGTTGATGCGCTGACCGGCGAGCTGAGGCAAAACACACACACAACCAAAACCCACACCTAAGACGAGCTATAGGTCGAGGTTATCGAAGTATGTGGTTGAACCTCGTCGAACGCTGCCGATTAACTTCTGAGGGGTGCGAGGACTTCTCGATTAGGGTCCCTGAATCCTTGACCGACGCAGTGGGGGTACCTAGTGAATGTAAATGGGGTTTTATAGTAAGTACAACTTCGTAGCTGGT
>MU266711.1:0-20054 GCA_021014945.1 Leucogyrophana mollusca | reverse complement strand
AATCTGTGAATTGAGACTTGCGACCGAAGCGAAGGACTTACAGCCTTGTATAAGTCGAAAGTTCCTTTTGCATCCCCAAAACGCAGTCGGTATGACAACCTTTGTGATGAGCACTGCATAACGAAAGACCTACAAGGCGGCGCTCAGCATATCTGCACAGATGGAGCACACCTGCAGTTACCTCAACATGACTACACGCAAACTCAACGAACCGTGGCTTGTGATCTATGCGCTTTCTTGTTTGGGATGGAGAACAAGCCAAAATGGAATTGCCAGAGGAGTCAATAGAATCATTGACTCCTCGATTGCGGGCCTGCGATTCCAGCTGGAAAGAGTTTTCGGAAACCATTTCCTGCGGGCTGTGAGTTATGACATTGAGAAATGGGAATAAACTGTCCCCTCACCAGAATGATACTACTATCCATTGATTTGTTACCTGTGCTGGTAATCTGTGGGAGAAAATACGATCGTATCATTGCCAATGTAAATGTGGCAGAAACCTTCCTTTGACGGACAAATCTTGTCGCGAAGGGGCTTATATCCACATTTCCCGTGCCTCCAAACCATCTTTTCTAGAAGCAAAAGAATTTCACGCAAACGCTTCGGAGTCTTGCAGTGGCCTACGAGCTGGGAGGAAGGTCAAAACCAACCTCGCCGAGATTATAATGCGCATACTGCAATCTCTCGTTCCCGATCCGAAAAATCTGGTTGCTTAACGGCATCGCGGCGGTTAGCGACGTAGCTGAAAACGTTTGACAGACCGTATTGCATTGGGAAGACATATTTGCTGACATGTCGTGCATTCCTGAGTTGTTCACCAGGGTCTGGATCGGTATATTGTTCGGGAGGAACGCGTGGTTTTCGAAAGTAGGAGGGATTCAGGCGATTCAGTACGTCTGTGGTCAGTTCCGTAACATTCGACTTGAATCGAGCATGTCAGATACAAGAATCAGAAACACTTACGGGTGTGTGGCAGCCCCACTATGATTCGATATGTCTCTGGATCCCTGAGCGGTCGCCCATAGAACAGTCTAGCCCGAACAAACGAGATGTCGGCTGCGGTGCGTCTGCAACTGGGTTTGGCAAATACCTCTTGAATGAAATGAGACATGACTCGCCTTTCGACTGGCTGTAAGATGACTTGTCGCGCCGTCCCTTTAGGTACTGTGATATTTCCGGACATGGTGTATTGTAGACGCTGTCGCTTGCGAGGTCGCTCGTCGGCATTAGCAGCATCCGGCTTCCGTTTCCCAAGACGGGAAGCGGTAAGCTTTTCGAGAGTGAGCAAGCCGGTAACAGGAGGGAGTGGGATGTGGATGATTGGATCGCCAGTCATCTGGCACAAGCAGTCGTTTGGTAATGACACGAATATAGAAGTCTGGGTCAATAGATGTAGCATCGCGTCGGCCCCTATTCTACGACTTTTGCAATTAGTATAGGTGGAAGCAGTTATGATTTGCCTGACTTCTGAAGGAGGGCCTCCCATTCCGGAGCTTGGAGGGCAGTGACAATGGTATTAACAAAGCGGTTGGCGATCCCAGCACGGCCCACATTTGCTCTGACATTGTCTGAAACCTTACGAAGAGATGACTTGAGGTAAAGCTATCGAGGTGCACTGAAGAGTGAGACTAACACGTTGGTAGCCCAAGGTTATGACGTTGCTGGGTTTGCCTCTTGTGGCCGAGAAGAGCTTCTCATGTGATTTCTGGATGATCTGCCACGAAGACACCCATGAATATTGACAGCAGTGTAAAGTCATGCACACGTACCTCCCTCATATACATCATTGGTGGGACAGGCTTGAAACGTGGCTGCTGCTTTGCGTATTGGCCGAGTTTGATACCCACATAAGTCGTATTCAGAAGGGCATGGTATGCTTCTGGTTCGGTACCGTCACAGAGTGGGTCAGCATTTTCAACCTCCCTATCATCGGGTCGGTTGCCTAGCTCGAGGATCCCAGAGAGGAGAGCCCGTAAACTCTTGACCTCGGCGAAATAGACGTGGAGGACAAGTAGAGTTATGGATTCCTTGGGTTTTCTATCCATATATCACGAATTGAATCCGGTGCTACTAGTGTTCAGATTGAATGGAATGGCGCTGATGACTCAACGATGAGTACAAGCAAGTATGGTGACTGGAAAGAAAGGCAATATTTGGGACGAAGCGCGACTCAGACCAATGCCACCCCGCCACAAACGCGACAGTCACGTGCACCTGTAATTATCGCGATCGCGGCAGTTTGCTTCGAGTCCCCGGTCCCTGGTCCCCCGATTACTTAGGTGCGGCGCTCGGACAGGTGCAATTCACAAGCTACTTACAACAGACAGTGGCGCTACCGCGTGGCCGTGGCGGCGGGAAGTCTAGGCAAACAGACGAATGTTACAGCAGCTCATCTTCCTGACCACCAATCGGGCTGACTGACGAGCTCAAGGAACTAGCCTTTGAACCCTTACCGGTGGTGAGGCAAACGTCGGTCAAGTTTAGTGTGAGGCTCTTGGAATTGATCCTCGTTCCTCCCGACAAAATACCGGTAGTGCTAAGAACCAGCCGAAAGGCATCGAAGCTCAGGCCTCAGGCCTCGAATTGGAGGACAGTCGAGCGCAGACGCAACAGGCCCCTCTCAAGGCAACATGAAAATGTGTGTAACCGAGCTCAGCGAGTGATCTACAAGTACAGTCCTTCCGGAGTGCCCTCATTCTTCCTGTAGAGAACCTACAAGGAGCAAGATCAGATAAAACACTGCTCATCAAGCGAAACAGAAATATCGCACCTTCTCTCTCGCTGATGTGAAGTCCGTCTTTGTCACACGCATACGTCTCTCTCTCAGTGCCAGCAGACCAGCCTCCGTGCACACTGCCTTTATATCTGCACCAGATAGGTCATCTTTGGCCATGACAAATTCCTCCAGGTCAACATCTTCGCTGAGGCTCATGCGAGACGTGTGTAATCTACCGAGGGCACACAAATGAGTGGTGGTTGTGTGCGGAATTGAGGATCATATACTGACCGGAAGATGTGTCGCTTCGTCTTGACGTCTGGGAGCGGGAACTCGATCTTTCGATCTATACGCCCTGGTCGAATGAGTGCAGGATCGAGTGACTCGATCTTGTTCGTTGCCATGATAACCTTCACGTCCCCGCGGGTGTCGAAACCATCCAGCTGGTTAAGCAACTCCAACATTGTCCGCTGAATTTCACGTTCACCACCAGAAGTGGAGTCATACCTGTACGTGCATGAGCTCCATTGCACGCAGAGAAATGAGATAAGAGTACTGACCGTTTCGTACCAATGGCATC
Organism: Leucogyrophana mollusca; assembly: GCA_021014945.1. Lineage (NCBI taxonomy): Eukaryota > Fungi > Basidiomycota > Agaricomycetes > Boletales > Leucogyrophana > Leucogyrophana mollusca. The sequence goes on along the minus strand of MU266711.1, from coordinate 16,758 downwards.
GATTTCATCAATGAAAACAATACTAGGTGCGTGCTCCTCAGCCACCCTGAACAGCTCCCGCACCAATTTGGGGCCATCACCCAAATACTTCTGAATCAGTTCTGACCCGACTACACGCAAGAATGTCGCAGACGTCTGATTAGCAACAGCTTTGGCGAGGAGCGTCTTCCCGGTCCCGGGAACACCGTATAGGATGACACCTTTCGGAGGCTTGATGCCCATTTCCTCATAAAGTTCGGGATGTGTGAGCGGTAGTTCGACAGATTCCTGAGTATATCATATTAAGAAAAGATCATCAAGCGAAACAGCCAAAACAACCTTGATTTCTTGTATTTGGTTTTCAAGGCCGCCAATATCCGCATAGCTCTCGGTTGGTGCCTTGTCAAGTTTCATGACGCTGACCAAAGGATCAGCGTCATCCTCCAGGACGCCAACAACGGCCTGGTTCTTGTGATGAAGTAGGACTGAGCATCCCGGTTCAATGCGATCCTTGTCGACGAAGCTCATGATCGATACGTAGGACTCGGGGCCTGACGCGGTACTGATGATAGCATGGTCATCATCGATGATTTCCTCGAGCGTGCCGACAGCCATAGGAGAGCCGCGGAGACCATCAACCTTTGACCTCTCATCCTCATTCTTCTCCTCGCGGGTTGTCTCCGGCTTCAATCGCTCCTGGTTCTGGATGAACTCTTCCTCGAGCAAAAGGTAATCTTTGATGCGCTCCATCTTGAGGAGCCTTAGACGACATCGGGTGGCGGGGAATACGGGAGGGAGTTTGGATGCTGTTGAAGGGCCGCGTTTCTTCTTCTTTCCGACACGCGTTGGGAGAGGAGGCTCCCATTTCTTCTTCTGTGGTGCTTGGTCTTTCTTGTCCTTATTTTCCTGGTCGCCCTGCCCTTGACCGGGCGGCATGCCAGATGGTGCGTTACCCTAGATAATCGTCGACAAGAGCAAGTAAAGTCATATCGGGCCACATACCATTGTGTCTTTGGAGTGTAAAGTGTCAGAAAGATGTTGTGGTCTTGCGAGTCGCACTGGGACGCGTCAGTCATGCACAATTTGGACGTGTGAATCCCACGTGGCAAAGGCTATAGGGCTCAGTGACCTGACAGCTCTTCTGCCCACTAGTACCGCAGCCATGAACCGTACGTCGATGACAACCCCATTGACATCTCAGTCGCGCTTTATTGAAGCTGGTGAGCTCGCAGCTCTTGTAACAATTGTTTAAACTAACTTTTTCCAGACGATGACGACGAACTCGACGAACAGGACATCCCCGGGTTCACTCACCCTTCCCTTGCATCGCCATCCCTCGACAAAGGAAAGGGCAGAGCACCTGAGCAATTGGGTCAACCTACTGGCTCTTCCTCGCCTCCTACAGGTCTCTCGGGCAACATTGGGAGCTCAAACGGCCCCGCTAACCCATCCAGACAAACTGTCGGCGGTATTCGCGTGGAAACTCGGTAAGCACATCCTCTCCAGGACGCGTTCTGCATTAAACAGAACTCTTGCCCAGTTACACCGGCGGGGATACCCTGGACGAGCCCGTTACAACAACTATTGTGCGCGACAAACCTCGCATACATTTGCAACATGCTGACCGGCAGTCAGGCCCGTGATCTTCTGTCCATCTACTCAAAGCTAGTCCAAGTGCTATATCCTCGCAGGGCCAGCGGCCGCGAAGTTCTAAAGTACGTTTCTGCACAATTTGGGTTTCAAAATATTCATGTAGACGTTAGAGACTGGGATCTATGGGGCCCACTTCTGTTGTGTCTCGCCTTGGGTATCATGCTTAGCGTCAATGTAAGCGACTCGTTAAATGATGCACACTCGAGTTTTGAATACACCTTCTTCACAGGCTCCGTCCAGCCAGTCTCTGGGCGTGTTTACCAGCGTGGTGGTCATCGTATCACTTGGGTCGCTTGTAGTCACCGTTCAAGCTAAAGTAGGTTCAATTTCATTGCTGCGTCATGAACGTTGTTCTGACCTCTAGGAACCTGCGAACAGCTCTTGGGAGGCAGAGTGTAAGCCTCTGATCTCCGCATTATTGACGTGGCCCTGACAATTCCCTGGGGACAGGTCCTTCTTCCAAGGTCTATGTGTATTGGGATATTGTATAGCGCCACTAGACATTGCTGCCCTCATCGCATGTTTCGTCCGCATCATATGGGTCCGAGCTCCAGTAGCGATTGCAGCATGGGCTTGGTGTATATGGGGTGCGTCATGAGGTTGACATACGTTACAACTTCTGACCATTTCCCACAGCCTCTGTGAACTTCTTGGATGGCACGAAAATCGAGCAGCAGCGTATTCTGCTGGCCGTATACCCTCTTTTGTAAGCCCTACCTAAACACAGATGGAACGGGTTTCTCACCGAGCGCACTGCAGACTTTTCTATTTCATCTTGGCATGGATGATACTCATACAATGATTGGAGATGTAGGGTGGCCTCATGATTCGAATGTAACGTTGCCAATAAAAGGGCGTGTATGTCTTCTGCTCGATTCGCCCCTACCCAGGTACTTCAAGGTCCATGTTTGAGTATGATTTGTGGATGTGTAGCCACTCCCAGATTAGAAACCATAAGAACACACAATGTATCTCGATGACGTTTTCTCAGACCCTTTACCCACCAGCCTACTATAATGCCTCTACGAGTAGGATACGGTATCTTCACAACCTACGTGAGCACGTTGCGTTCACTACTGACACTTATCTCGCAGTCCGAGAACATTTCTGTTCGCCATTGCTGCAATTTAGCGAAGTCGATCAAGGGAGCACTTTCACACTGGTCGAATGCCCAAGTACGACATGCTTCTGGCATATCGTTTTATCAATGGGTTGATATCATTGTTGTACAGGTGGAACAGGACAGCTCATCTCAAGACTTACGAATGATGAGATCGATATCGCGATGTGCGTCCTTGTCCTCGTGTCTCTAGCCTTACGTGATCCATTGTGTGACAATTGTGAACCGACAGTGCTCTCACAGACCCCCTGATTGCGGGGATTGCCAAAGGCTCCAAGACGTACAAGCTCGTTGGAAGCTACGTGACTTCCTCGCTCAAATGGTATGCCCCTGGCTCTATAACACTACCCTGCGTGATGGTCCTCACTGTTCCGATGATCAAGGGCGGTAATCACCGGTAAAGACTCTCCGTACAACAATATCCAAGACGTGCAAGGTACAACAATCGGAATCTCGCGAAATGGCAGGTATGTCGCCCAATCGCTCCCGGATAACGCTACCTCCGACCTACCCTATCCCACGTGTGTGTGCAGCGGCAGCCAGACTATGGCATACGTCATGGCTTTGGAGAACAAATGGCCCACTGACAATCTCAAATTCAGAAGTCTGTAACCATCGCTTTCATTAAGGCACTGGCTCACGCACTTTCTGCATGTTACTTGATTTGCTTCCCTTGCATTGGCTCTCCACACCCACGACATGCAGTCAACAACGACATCCGTGGCTTGATCGATTCCGTGAACGACGGGTCCACAAGCGCCTTTATGTGGGAGTGGTTCACGACCAAGCCATTCGTAGACGCTGGCGAGGCCCGCTTTGTGAGCGCGTGGTGATTGACGTCGAAGGGAAAACTTACCAGCGTTCATTTATTCTTAGATCGGGGCAGTTCCTACCCCGTGGCCGTCTTGGCTGATTGCTGCACATCCAACACGCACCACAGCCCTAGATGTGAGTGCGTTCCTGGCTGGGTTGACGAAGCACGTAAAGGCGTTCGCCTCTCCGGAGGCGCGGGCGGGGCCGAGCGTTGATTTTATCAAAGACAAGTTTGGGTACCCCGAGGAGGACGTAAAGGTAACTTCATCTCCATTTCTGACCCACTCGTTTGACGAATTTGTGATACAGGCATGGATGAAAGATGTTTCCTACCCTGATGACTGCGCAGAACTGCCCTCAGAGGTCCTCACCAAGACATTAGAGTACGTGCATGACTTTGATCCAACTCCCCTGACCGAGCTCTTTGTAGTGTCCTCGCGCAAGCGGGTGTCGTATCGATTCCAGAAGGAGGGTTTGACCTCGCGGAGTTCTTTGATCTCAACGTTGTGAGGTTAAACAGCGCGGCAACAAGTGTTTGACAAAGCGAGGTGTATTGTTTTCGATAGATTATTCTTATATGCACCGACTCGCCGAGTTTCGATGGGAGTGAATCCAGTACATTATGGTCAACTCCAGAGTTACCAAAATCTGTGTCCGAGGAGATATAGATACAGATGCAGCACAACAGATATATGTACCGACAGCGAAAGCATAGTTAACATGAGTAGATGGTAAGTATATGTAGCCAATGAAGTAAACCTCCACAATGTACACACAGTTCTACAAATGAGTCCGACAATAGTGGGGTGGTGGGATGGCAGAAATTACGTGGTGTTAAAGCTGTCCGTGAGGTAAAGTGTGTTTTGAACTAAAGCGGGGCTCTAGGTAGAGGTGTGAATATTCATTATATTCTTGATCGTACAATCTGAATGTTCTGGTTAGTGTCCGAAGGAGGAGTAACAGGTTTTATGAGTCTGCAAAAAGTCAACCGGTGATTAGCATCGATCGAGCGTTTGAGAGAGGAAACCCACTTCAGCCACATCCGCCCCGAGCCACTCTTCTCCCGCACGAGCTCCCATACAAAGTCTTCTTCTCCACCAGTCGTCAAACAATCAATCAAAGTCTGCCGCCCCTCCTTCGTTCCTTCTGTCTCCAGCACCCACTCTCCGCGCCATCCCTCGCCCAGGCCATCGTCCTCAGCCAATATACTCATCCCGACGCGCGCGCGCGCAACCCACATGTACTTCTTAGCCAGTGCCCATCCGCTTGGTGAGTGTGGGCTGCGCACACGGCTTGCGGTGTGCACGAGGGTCAGCTCGGGGGCACCCCCCCCTCCCGGGGGTGCGAATGCGAAGTAGGGGTGCACGTGCGACGGAAGGAGGTGGGTATAGTAGAATGGAGATGGGAGGCTCAGGGGATCTGAGAGAGGTGGCGGCGAGGGAGGGATGAAAGGGACAAGAGCGAAGCCATTGAACAATAGCCAGGTCTTCTGAGGGACGTCCCCATCGGGATCTAGGTACGAGCTCGAGGCGGTATCGGCTGGTTCAGGGGTGGAGGGGACATAGCCAAAATTGCAGACAATGTCACCTGTAGACAGGTGTTCCCAAAGGCCGCCGGCAAGGAGCTGCTCCTCACAAGCCGTAATTGCGGCAGCGGAGAGCCCGTTGCATGGGACGAATACCCGGAGAACAGGTGCACGTGTCCTTGATATCGCAGTATGCAGGTCGTGCGGAGAGTTTGGGCTTGGGAGGGGGGCAAGCGTCTCTGCAGTCGTGCGCCGGGTAAAAGGAGGAGAAGGACTTCCGCTCACGGAGGACGAAGCACTAGATAATTCAACGGAGGCAGTACGTCTGTGCGGACGGCCAAATGGTTTCCTAAAGTCATCTTCTGATGCAAATCCTGACGCCCGGCTGAACGGAGCCAGTTGCCCTGGCGCCGAACCGGGAGCAACACTCCTCCGCCAACCGGCGTTGTAATATTTGAGCGAACGAGGTTCGACAGGTGGGGGAGGTGGCAGTTTATTCGCGTTGAAGATGGAAAGCCTCCTGGTTCTTGGTGCCTTGATCGAGGAGGTGCCGGATATGGAATTGGAAGTGGCAGTTCGCAAACCGGAGTGATCACTCAACCTGACGCTGCCGCCGATCTGTTCGTTGCGCGATAGCGGACTCGTGTTTTGGCCAGACTGATCCCGGAGCCCTTTGCCCGCTTTTGCTGGGCGTCTGGAGTTTGGGCCTGAATCGGATCCTGGCGTGCTAGCGCTTGGCGGACTGACCTCGGCAGCATCAGGAACATATGACAATGGAGCAGGGAAAGTGAGCTCGCGGAGGCCATGAGGCGAGGAGCCTGTCACTGATGAAGGCGATGGGAAGCGAACAGGGTGCCGGGACGAGTCAGGTTCATGAGGTGGGGGGATCGGCGAGCTGTGCACGAGGGACTGGAGGAGGAGTACAAAGCGAGAATGAGTGTGTGCGAGGGTAGCGAGTTTGTGCGTTGTTCGTGCTGTGCTGGCGTCGTAATCGTGCTCATGGGGTGAAATCCTCGAGAGGCTGCCGAGGGCATGCATGGGGTATTGGTGGAGCGGAACTCGCTGGGAGATCACTAAAATTAAATCCAGCACAACAACCATTACGTTAGACCTGTATTCTCTCCAGCAAAAGATAGAACGTACGCAGCAGATCCAGGTCATGCAGTGTAACGTCAACGTCTTGAAACCTCAGAAGATCCCTTTGCCGGAGTGCGGAGCGGTAGCTGGGGACGTACTGTGAGAGAATGACATCTTTGAGCTCGCGAACGTCCCAGAGGTGTCTAATCTCTACGCATGTTGATGCTAAGGCGTAAAAATCTGCCCAGGGAGTGAAGTGGAGTAGGCGTGCGAGTATATGGGGATGCTGGAGAGCGTAGGTGCCCGAACGCTGCATCTTTTTCCATGCCATAGCCTTGGTTATAGTCGACGCAGGCCGAGGGCCACGATCGGCGGCAGGCCTCGCGCTGACCAGCCTTACAGATTCCAGGGGCTCGATAATGGACTTTCGGTTCTGGGTTGGCATTGGATGGTGGAGAAGTGATTTCCGGGTTTCCTGGCTGGGAATTGGAGGTAAAGGTCTGTCTGCGTCGCCCATTGTGTTGTACCTGTCTATAACGGCGGTATCTATGTCGAGGGGGTCGCTAGACGCGCTCGAGGAGTCAGAATTTGTGAGAGAAGGAGTGCGTTCGGCGTATGGATCCATAGTGGGGAAAGAAAGCATCGCATTCGTGGGGCTTGAGTCGTATAATAAGCTAGACGGAGGATGTGAGTAAGAGAGGATATTTATTTACCGGGGGTAGCATTAATGTATAGTTATAGCCTGGCGGTTAGGTTATATTCCGCAAAGCACTGTCATTGCTACCGTTCCGAATTAGGACACGGCCCGTCATTGTACTCCGCCCTTTATTTGCCTCTGTTTGTCTGCCACCACTACGCCTGACCCTCAGCCACAGCCTAGTACTTTTCCTTGTGACCGTTATCTCCAACATTCCACTCCAATGGCGCCAGCAGTGAGTCATCTTGGCAGCAGTCAAATTACTCTGACATTACGCCGTCTTGTCACAGACAGGCGAGGATCTTGAGCGCGACATCTTCGGTGACGGCTCAGAACTATCTTCAGAGGAAGACGGCATGTGCTCGTGCTAAAGTTCTCACATCCTGCGAACTGACCGTGGACTCTCACAGCCGTACCGCGTCAGCGTCAGCGTCAACAGCGGGTCACGATAAATGAGGATGCCTATGGTTCATCAGGGGAATCCAGCGATGGGTATGTGCAAGAGCGGCCTGCGAAACCGAAACGTCGAGTAAAAACCAGACGACCTGATGACGAAGACGCACGCCCAACTCAGAGGAAGCGTAAAAGGAAGCCCCAGCTCACAGAGGAAGACTTGAATGATTTACCGCCGGAGAAAGGTCAGCTCACTTGGCTTCTTACCCAGGCCATTGGGATTGATTCGCACGCAGCAAGCAAGCTTCGGATGGACATGCAACTTGATGCCATTCTCAAGCCCAAGAAGGCATCTCGGCAAAAGAACAGAAAAAAGGACGCAGACGAGGAGATCCTCGACCGGTTTGCGGACGAGGAGGTCTCACGACTCCGCGAGGCCATGTTGGCTGCAGCGGCGGACGATGAGCAAGCGAATCGCGAGAAACTCCCCGCCACAAACAAACTTAGACTTCTTCCTCAGGTGATGGAGGTCTTGCGCAAGTAGGTGTCATATTTGTCTTCTCGCGTTGCTACTGAACGTGCGTCAACTTTGTAGGCAATCTCTCTCCCAATCTATAATGGACAATAACCTTCTCGAAGGCGTTCGCCGATGGCTTGAACCCCTTCCGGACCGCTCCCTTCCCGCCCTGAACATCCAACGGGACTTCTTCCCTATCCTAAGAAAGATGGAATTTATCGACAGTGCGGTCCTCAAGGAATCCGGTCTTGGGCGGATCGTACTATTCTATACCAAATGCAAACGCGTGACAGCTGACGTACAGCGTATTGCAAACGATCTAGTTTCGACATGGTCTCGACCGATCATCAAGCGCAGCGCATCGTACCGCGACCGTGTTGTCCCCACCGCACAGGACGACCGCGTTGATGGTGCACACCGTGGCGGTGAACGTCTCAACGCTATATTGGCACGCGCGAAAGAGGGAGAGAAGAACAGGATCAGGCATAATGCCGTTATGATTCCTCAGCGGGATCTTGGTAGCTACACGATCGCGCCGAAGATGAATGCGGGAGTCATGAAGATGAACGAGAGCGTGGAAAACGATGTTGAGAGGAGAAGGAAGAACGCAGAGAGGTTGAGGACCCTTACGCGGAAGGTTACGATGCGGGTGTGAGTTGGAGCGTGGTATTGCTGTGTGACTAGACGGCAATGATGGTATTTCTGTACATGTAAGTCTTTGAGCTATTCTTACAGCTGTTCTCATTAGCGTGCGCAGTATCCCGGTGTATGGTACGCTGGTTCCAATAATATCGATCACAATGCACTTGCATGTGGTATGCACTGGTCTGCTTCGAAGAAAAGTATGAGACACGATCATCTCACTTCTGACAGTTGATACGCAAGGGGATTTAGCAACGTGTCTTGTCGCAGCCAATGGTTTTTCTTGTGTTTCTAGCTGTATTCTCCCTCGGGTGCGTGCATCGCCATACATCGCGTTGCCTGCGCCATAGCACTCTGTTTTGCGACACTCACCGTTGGATCACGTGCGTCTCCGTTACACGAACGGCGTTACTTTTGTTGACGGTTTTACCTGAACAGTCAGCTGTTCTTTGTCAACCAAAATTCGATTGCCATCTATCAACAAGATACTCGTGAGATATCGGATTGCAGTGAGGGCTATCCAGAAACGTCATTACCAAGGTTCACCTCTGAAGTCAGGATTTCGCGACAGTGATGAGCCCTCGCACCTCCGGGCCTCCGGGGCCGTGTCGCGCGCTAGCGTCCGTTTGCCAAATTGTAGTTCCTTGTGCTTGGCCATGATGGTGGCTGAATCAAAATAAAATTCGTACAGGCACACGTTCTTCAGGTTCCCGGCGTTTTCTGATGCTACTCGGCGAGCTCAGCAATATTCAGAATGAGAGGATACAGCTGACCGCCGTCAAGCGCCCAAAGAAGCCGCAAGCCACTTTCCGGTCATCCAACGATATCCGGTCACACCGAAAGAAATGTGGGAGCATGCGGATCACCTCGGAAGTGATGCTACGTTGTGAAGTCGCTCAGGGGCCGCGAAGTACAAGCGCTTGAAATCAAGCCGGGATCTTGTACGCGACGTTTTAGCACCGATCTTCCCGGCGGTCCCTGTGCAAGATGACAGCACGGGGCACCTCTTCCACGCAGATGCTACATCGTGATAATCGATGCCTTTTAGCGCGTACCCGCCATGCGGATTACTCCGGCCATGGCGCTTGCAGGATGCAGGACGTAGACGCCAGGGTGCCAAGCGAGGTGGATTGGAGCATGATGCATACGTCAAACGAAACGGAGTCTGAGGCGGCCGCACACCCCTGATGTTCGCCAATTCACTCTTCGTCCAATGAGAACGCCGAAAACTATCTTCAATAGCGAAACCTTTGTGGGTGGCTCTTTTCCGATTGCGGGCAATTCTTGCTTCGTCATCGGGTTCTTGCTTGGGCACCGGGTTTTTTTGCTTGTGCATAACGGTGTTTGCTCGGGAAGTTGACTGTGGGTTATGATTGTAATCATTCGATGGGTATGTTATGGCTGGGGCAGGGACAGTGTTTCCGACTCCAAACAGCCATGTAAGTTATCTTTCGTCCTTGCATGGTCGGCATTCGCAATGATGCACTCGGCTAGGGAACCAGTGAAGCCCCTCGTCGCGGACATGTTCATTTGGCCTATCGCTGTGTTCGAAGTGCATTACCGCGATATCCAGACCGTCAATGGTCTCGACGCCTATATTTTTGTGCGGTTCCTCCGCATGATGATCCAGATCCTCCTGCTGATATGATTTATCTCATGCGCAGTCCTTTTGCTTGTTATCAGCACTACTGGCTTGGACCGTTTCATAATGGGTAACGTGCTCACGAATCAACAAGACCAATATGCCGCCCACATCATCCTCGTGTATTTGTCCACCTGTGAGCTTCCCGCTTTACAATTTACCTTTCGTTAACAGCACGCAGAGGATTTTAAAACATCAAACGCGAGGTACGGCACTTTGTCACTGTCCGCCAGCTTCATCTCATGGACCCGCGCACTCGAAGTCAACACAGGCCTCGAGCACTGGTCTGGTCGCTAGGATGCCTGCCAAAACCTCTATGAAACAAGCAATGCGCCAACTTTACTCACATCTTCCCGGTAGTGTGGAGAGGGTTTAGCTCAACCGGTGCGTAGGAATCACATTATCGTACCGTCCGCGATCCTGCTCTGGTGATGATCGATGTACTTCCCGCGTCGGTAGTGTTGTTCATGATGGGCTGCGATGGACGAAGCTAACGCAGACAATTCGCGTACCCCTGTTCGCAAGCAGGCGGAGTTAGAAGGGTCCATGTCCCATCTGACCATTGTAGCATGTAGTGAACTCAAGGGGTTTCCTGATCTCCATCCGCCCCAAATGAGCTCGCGTCGGCCGAGAGGTCTCTGTTGTCGGCTGCTGCCAAACTCTGCGCTAAACAGCTCAAGAAAGCTGCCAAAGGAGGCAAAATGACCGAGTCAGCGACCGGTCAACACGTCGTCGAAGGCAATGCTGATCGCGAACTCCGCCCAAAGAAAGGCTTGTGCCTTGGGACCGCCGAATTCATACCCTTGTTTTTGCCCCTTTATTGGCAGAAAAGTCGAAAGGATTCGGTGTTGCCGGAATGAAATCGCGATGGCAACCAAATAGCTGAAACGAGAGCCGGGATGGAATTTCGAATGAGACACATTTGCCCGTTCCGGACAATTTCAACGGCGATGGCAGGGTTGACAAGCAAGACCGCCCGCAGCAAACCTACCGGCTTCTAAACGTGTCCTTCATGACGTTCAACCACCAGATGTTGCACACATAGCGGCCCAGGCTTTTACGTATCACGAGCCCCGCTGGATGTACGACAGGTTCTTGGAGGCCGCGCCAAAGGACGTTCGGTCCCCTCGTCCATGCCTTGCCACTTCTTGTCGGCCGGAGGTATGAGTGACGCTGGCTGATCTGTGCTCGCACTGCGGTGCTTCTCACCGGCTTTGCTCCCAGTGCGCCCCCGGCGTCGATGCGGGATGCATCGTGATCGTCGGTGGTAGACTCAGGGTCTTTGAACGTTTTGTCTGCAAGAAGGAGTACAGCTCAGCACGTTCCTGGGGAACACATCGACTTCGGCTTTGCTCACCCGGCCACGTCCCGCCCGCAGCGAATCGTGTAGACTCCGAATGAAAATCTGGGCTTGGGCCAAGAAGAGGTTGCTATGTACCGTGGTGCTGATGTTTTGGCGAACACAGGGCGCGCCCATGGATGCGAAGAACCAAGTCTCGATCGAGGTGCCGCCGCCTGATTTAGGGAGATTCTAAGGAATGTGAGTAGGTACGTGGAATATTTTTGTAGGAAACGGTTTTTGTTAGCAGCAGCTAGCCCCCTTTCATGCATTCACTCGCCTCTCATCTAGCATATCTGCAGCGGTGGTGTATTCTGTCGATCATCTCACGGCCCTGTTACTTTACCTGTAGTATTCATCTTTCCAGCGCAGTCTGTGTTGTTGTCTTTATTGCAATCGTACTTGTTATACTACAATAATACAAATCTAGTGGACACGCCCTAATTGACGTGACCCTTTGGGACGCTAAAAGGGAAACCTTCAGAACTGAGCATAGTGGCTGAACTATTGACGAAGGGGATGGAGACAGTGATGGTGATATACAGTACATGCGGAACAGCGGTCGATGAACTGTGATCTAACGAGTGGACAGTCTATCCTCGCGTCGCGATTGCTCAAAAAACCTGGGCCGTCAAACATGGAGACGTACATGATGCAGCACAATGTCCTTTGTGCCAATATCCTAGTATGCCTTGTCCTGTGGCCAAGACGCCAAGAGTTCCGCCAGCAGGCTGATCACTGGAGTATCTGGCATGTGCCTCTGAAGTGTATCGTGTACCTCCTTAACCTGGTCCCTTGGAACAGCGTTTGCACTGGCCTCCCGGCACTTGTGCATGGATGCTATGATGGCGGGTAAAGTCTGTTCATGTTCTGGAAATCTGTCCGCAGGTAAGCGAGATAACGAAAACCAAGCAGCGTTGTGAAGTCCCGAACGCAAGTCCAGAGCAAAGGCATCAAAGAAAGCGTGTTCTACGTCGCGAGCTTCAAGTGTTTCCGCAATCGCAATGAGATATAGCGGTGATAGTAAGTAAACTGTGCCCTTGGTGTGTTCGGCAACGTCAAGACATCTGTCGAAATGCCCGGCATCACGGAGATGATCGTCATAGACACCGTCAGAACGCTGAGTGAGGGTGTAAATGATTTGAAGGTAACAGAGATCCCGGTCCTCGTCAGTGAACCTGTCGGGAAAATCCGTGATGGTGGTATCGTCTGGAGGACCTAGGTTGGTCGTAACAGCGGAGTGAAGGGCTGCGATGAAGTCGGGTAACAAGCCTCGTATCGCGTCTTTCGGGAACCCTGGCGCTTTTCTGATCTCCCGAGCTGTGCGCAGAGCAGTGTGGCGAACTTGGGTGGGCTGCTCTGCCCCCATCGCATGAATGATAGCGCCAACGAATGCGGGGGAATCCGCCCATTGATGTATGTCACGGGCCTGAGAAAGCATGGTGAATGTATCGGCGACCGCGATGGGATCATGCGCGTCGTAGTGTTCGTTCAGGAAGCGAATGGCCCAGTCAGGGCCATTCATGACTGGCCGTCCGCGATGACCACCATAGGACGGGCGCCACCTAGTCCACGTATAGCCGAGGTCGTCACGACCACAGCATGCCACACTGGCACTGATGTGGAGAGCCGCGCGGGCCGTTCCCCACATTTCCGATCGCTCCTCCTTCGACGTGGCTTTATCGGAATGACTCAGCTTACTGGTGGACCATAGCTTTCCCACTATCGACTGGCAAGTGTGCCAACTCCATTCCATCACCTCACAGCCGCACTGTCTCGATGTACATGCACCGAAATCAGGGTTTATCCCCGCATCGAAGCAAAGGGACAGCGGCCGAAGAAGCCTCATCGCGTGAGATTCGACGTTCACGGATGCTTTAATGATCCGGGATGCTGTTGGTAGAATCTGCAGGGTTCGTCCAAGTAGCATCCCAGCCACCGAACTGCGAACAGAGAACTGATTGAATGACCCAGTCTAATAATTAACCTGCAAACTGACCTTTTATCGATCTTTACCAGCTCTTTCTTATCTACATATATCCCCATCACAATAGCTGCGGACATCAAGCAGTCGGCGAGGATCTTCCGGGGTGGGAGAGGGCGTGTAACCAGCCCTATAATCACCTCGACAGTCGTTTCTGTCACCGAGGTATCCCAAGCTACATAGGGGAGCAGGTGCGGCAAAAGATGCGATACCCATGTGCGACAGGTGGCCGGAACTCGAGGTAAATTATTACCTCGAAAACGGAATAGAAAGACACCTATGTCGCGGACAAATACCGCGCTCTGGTCGGAGCAGTTGCGCTGGAGGCAAGCAAAGAGGGAATCTAGATGGGAGCGCCAGAATTCAATTCCCGATGTCATTGCGGATCCCGAGTACAACCTATTGCAGTACAGGTGCACCAGAGCTTTACCGCAAGCAAGCGCTCGTTCTTGTCCCAAGGGCACAAGCTGCCATTCCTCGGAGGTGTCTGTAACGGGCACGAAGCACCCCACGAAGGTGTTCTGCAGCTGCAGATATGCAGGCAAAACATCAAGCTCGACTGACCACTCTGCGTCGGGTACCATTCTGGCTGCAGTCGCGATGACCTCCGGGTCAGTGGATGTCTCGATAAGCCATATTATTGCCGGGGCTTCGAGTTTATCAGCGGGGGGGATATCCAGTTTCAATGGGGTTTGTGGAAGAGGCACTGATATTGCCGAAGATTCTAGGTCCGTTAAATCAAAATTGGCTGGTGCTCCTCGATATGTTATCGCTCTCCAGAAGGGCCTAACCTGAAATGCGGTTTGATGGGCCACTAGAAAGCGTCGAAAACGTCGAAAACATTGATACGCAAAGAAAGTTGATGCCCCGAATGCTTCTCGGAATCGGAACATTATAAATATCGTTGATGCAGGGGTTTGGAAGGGACAATCGCGCGAGACCAACGACGCGACCGTGATTGAAATGTAGAACAGGATGCCGAATGCCGTGGTTCCGATCACAACAGAGCCAACAGTCGACTGCTGAGTCCACACAAACGCAGAAAGGGCGACACCGAACAGAAGGAGCGAAATCTGCAACAAAACGGGAAGCACTTCTAGCACAGCGTGGAAATGCCATGCTTCGAGCCCATTGAGCTTCTGCTGTCGGCGTATGGCGCGCTCATCGACTGTCCCAATTCCGCGCCGGCGGTAATGGCCCAACCACTGTTTGCCTAGCACAGCGCCCAACGCAGCGAGAAGGCTCGCAGAAAGACTGGCGTATATGAGGGACTGTATCCAGATCACTGTCGGACATGGGCCGTCCCACGCGGGAGGATCGAGGTTCTGATCAGGAAAGGCGGTGGCGTTGGCAGTGCGGACCAACTGCATCAAGAGGGCATTTGTAGTAGCAGTCGGATCGGGGCTGAGACTTGATTGCATAGAAGTGATGAAGGTTGTGCTAACGGCGGAAAAGAGACCAGACTGAAGACGGGTTTAAGAAACAGTCTCAAGGAGGCAACTGGTAGAACGCTCACAAAAATCAGGACGATGTCCATGTCGTCCTTGTACTTCTCAAGGAATTCCGAGTCATAATCTTCTGCCTCGCGTTTGTACGTCGCCCAGAAACGAGACTTAGTGTCGTTCCCGCTCTGTTGGGCGATCGAGGATTCTTTGAGGGTTTGGAGTATCTGCTGAAGGAGCTGCTGTGACCTGGAAGAAAATATGAGTGCAAGGAGAGAAGATGCGCTTTTCTCTTACCGAGTTTCCGCCCCGGCTCCAGACTGTCCACCGTCCGCATGTTGGCTGTTGTTAGAATCCGAAGCTTGGTGCAGGTGGCCTGTTTGAACCGGGGGGCCAGCATCTTCCATGATGACTGCCATGGGGTGAGAAACCGGGGCCCCGCCATTGACGGGCAGTTGCTATATAGTAGACGCTTTGGATGCGCGCCTATCACGGCGAGCCGTAAAAACGAACATGGCGGTGGCCGGTCCCCACCTACCGCCACCAGTGCCGACGCCAATGTGAGGTCTTATTATGACTTTGTGCATGCTCAGGCTGTTTAACATGATGGTCGACGCATCGCCTGTCGTAACCGGTCTCCGCACTCCCAGGCTCACCACTGGCAATACTCACCTCGACCGTAACATATCAACCGGTGTCCCAGCGGCTACTCCAACTGTCACACAACACTGAGCTGTCTGGCACGATGCCTGTGGACAATCTGCCTTACTTCGTCCAGCTGGGCCGTTCGCCTGGCAATCCACGCAGCAACTCGAATCCAACCATGGCAAAAAGCTAAAAGCGACTGGGCGCCCGAGATAGCGTCGCCTAACACTCCGCGGAAGACGACGCTGGCTGCAGGTGGTAGACAATACTACATGGTCTTGCTCGGGCCAGGAGGAGGTCGCGGCGAACCGCAGTACCAGTGTTTTGGCCAGCACAGAGGGCCGACCATGGATGCGAGGAGGCTTGGCTCGATGGATGCGCCGCCACCTGATTTTGGGAGATTCGTGCCCGCTGCTAGATCAGACTGATTAATGGTGGTGGGCAATGCCCACTACCAGCGAAATCCGTTCCCACGACCCCGCCACACCTACCTCCAGCCTTGAGGGCAGCGTCCTTGTCTGGGAACCGCTACAGGGGCATTGGCGGTATACACTTGCAGGGAAATATGCTTTGACTGACCATTAGATAAAAACAAATAGAACACAATTTTCTAAAATATAGAAATGACTGAGTTAGAGGGGTCTACTAGGCCGGTTCTACAACAAATCAAATAAAAATCAAAAAAGTGCTCTATTTTCTTTGAAGGTAAGGTGCAACCGATGAAATTCCTCGCGTGAGGCAAGGCAATCCGAGCACTGGATCGCTCCAGTATCTCTTCAGATGAAAGCAGCCCCTAAAGAAGTGTAATCTCAGCCACAGACGCGTTTCGGTGCGACGCGACTTACTTTAGGTGTGGCATTTATGTTGCATTTACGCGCATCCCGCTCACGACCCATCGTTCCAAGACACGGTGCCCCATCTACAACCTTCATGACAGTAACTTATATGCTCTAATGGGCTTCTAATAAGCCTTTAATTTGATGGGCATCAGTAAATTCCCAATTTCCTTAATGTCACTTGCGGCAACTTTATTCTCAAACAAGTAGCAATCAAGGACACTGCAAGGGACCTGCTGACATACTTGCGGCCACTTGCCGCAAGTCGAAACAAGTAGATTCGTCTCCTTGTTTCCACTTAATTGAGCTTTTTTACACTTGAATTCACACTTGTTGGCAGCTTGTTGAAGTAAGACGATGTAACGTTTTCGTTATACTTGTTCACTCGATCCACTAACACGACCGCTTGGTAGTATTGATGGTAAGTAAGTGAGTAAGTACAAGATGTTGTAAA
>MU266710.1:0-19979 GCA_021014945.1 Leucogyrophana mollusca | reverse complement strand
CACGACCACAGTCACATCTGGTTCCAACCGGCGCCTCACAGAATCCAAAGCCGTTAGCGCCACCTCCTTCGCCCCATCCTTGCACTTGGACCATGCTTCGACACAGACATCGGGCACTAATTGTAGAGCTATGCGGCATATATGTCTATTGACGCCCACTTCCAAATGTATGTAGTTGATTACACCTAAGGCTAGGTCTTCTCGCTACCCGACATGGAAATGACCTCCTGCGCCGCGCGACTAGGTCCCGACATTCTCGGGGGCTCCTTGACTCCTTGTCTGTACCGTGGCCAGCACGGTGACCGCCTCAGGACTAGTACCTGCTGTGTTCGACGTCCGGCCCTCAAGGACGTTCTGTATTGCGTTGACCTGCGTGTTAACGACACTCGGCGCGGTTGCGGCAGGTGCGGAAAGGCCTCCACTAATGGAAGGCTGCAGGCTGCCTGTATCCACGCCGTCCATAGGCACTTGCGGTGCAGAAGTTGACGCAGACGCGGAAAGGATCCCGATAATGGCAGGCTGCAGGCTGCCCGTATCCTCGATGTCCATGAGCAACTCCATTGGTGACGACTGGGCACCACTGATGCCCTGAGAGGTGGGTAGGCTGTCTTCGAAACCATCGAACGCATAGTCAAATTGCTGAATGTTAAGAGCTTTGAACTGACGAGGGAACAGTCGTTCAACGCTGGCTAACCAGTCTCTCTCGTAACAGTTGCGTGGAAGACCGGGAGGCGCTGGTGCGTCCTTGTTGATTTTCTGCGAATGAGGGCGGAGGCGTGCTGCTGCACCGGGTCGTTTTCGTGTTCCCACCAAGGGTGCTCGGTTGGCAGCCACGACATTGTCTAAGTGCCAGAGGAATCCAGCTAACTGAGAGCTGCGCCAGGCAGGATATACGCGCGAGAAGGAATTCGACTTTGCTTTCTTTCCATCTTCGCCATCTTCACGATCGGACTCGTCTGAGCTCATTCCTTGAGCCCGCACCGCTTCCAGCAAACTGGCATGTTTACTGAGCGAATCCGACTGAGTGACCGCTTCCAGACGGTCTTTATATAACTAACAAAAAAGTCAATTGAAGCAAATGTCAACCTCACAGATGACGTACACGACGTTTCCGCGTCCCCCGAGAGGACTTCTGCAATCTTTTTTCGTTGACCCCTTTCGGCGCTCGCATTTGAGTATAACGTTCTTTGATATAACGGAGGTGGTTGTAGAAAGCAAGCTCGATCGTATCCACGTCACGATAACGTTCTGGTATTGCTGGCCGGGAATACCATTGATCGTTGACAACTTTGTCGTAGAAGTCTTTAGCGAACACGCTACAGGCTTCGAGATTGAAAGGAGTATTGCGATCACGAGAGAGGTCGACCCGAAAGTTGGTCGACGAGATGACAATACTTCCTGGCAACTCTTGGTCAAAAGCGTCGTGTTCCTCCTCACTCAGCACGCAAGGAGTGTTGCAAATGTACTTCAAGTCTTTGATTTTCAACAGGATAAGTGTGTGCCTTCGAATGCAAGCCTGGAAATGAACAATTAAAGAAAGCATGGGCGGCATATAAGTCGCAAACATACCAAAAAGTTGTCGTACTCCTTGCATTCCTCTTTAGTCAGAGATTTGGATGCATCGGCTGAAGTGGTGTCACTGTCGTCCCTGGGGACGAACGCTCGTCTGGTTCGAGTCTCTCGCGGCGCCATAGGATGGAACGTCGTGTTTCGATTCTCGCCAGAAGACGCCAGGATCGTACATTGAAGTTTGGCGGTGGCTTCGAGCATCTGTTGCACAGCGCCATACGTCTGTGTCATAGTCGCCTGATGGGCCTGGCTTTGGTGGATGAATGATGACATTTGGTCGAGTCGATTTGACATGAATGTGAGCAAAGGACCGTATTCGCCGTTTGATTCGATGTTAGCTGGTAAAGGAGGGTTTTGCCAGGGATTGTGCTGCCCAGTAAAAGAGGGGCCGGCTTGAGGCGCAGAGGGTATAGCGTTGCCGGGGTGGGCGAAGTTTGGCCATGTCGGGGGGGATGCGATCGTGAAGGCGCTTGCGATAGCGTTCTTGGAATGATGTTGGGGGTGAGACTGGTGCCTTTGGCGCCACATTCAAACTGCAAGCTCACCTCGGTTTGTTCGTGGTCAGCGGAGGGGCTGGGCTGTGTTTCATTCTCTTTGCCCTTCTTGGAGACTCCTCGTCGCTTCCGAGGAGCAGAGACGCGAGAGGTGCTGGCCTTTTTCCTCGTGTGGTTGCTGAGCCCATCACTGGAGCTTCTAGTGTTGTTCTCGTCTCCCGCATCATTTCCGTCCTAAGGACTATGATCAGCGCCATATTCGGCGGGATGAGTAACGGCTTACCAGGATTGCCGTGAACGGGGGAAGTGTTGTATCCACCGGCATTTCCACGTCTCCTGACCAATCGTCCTGTCCATTTTTGTCAGCAATAGTCACCGAAAGGCATAGACATGGACGGACAAAAAAGGTGTTCATTGCGTCAACTACATTTATGTCGGGTGGTTGTGAGTTGGAATCTGTCAGAATCTTAATTAGTTCTGCGGTCTGCGGAGAGACATTCTGCGATGTCGTCGCATTATCGTTTGGCCCCGAATAGTTCTGTCCCACGTGCGTCAGCACAAAGCATAGCTAGTTCACTGCGACTCACATTCTGAACCATATGCGCAGGGAATGGAGCAAATGTCAACGGCGGGATCAGGTCACCCAAAAAGCCACTGGGAGCCTAATTCGCATTGAGATACGAGTAAGATAAGTCCAAATCGCAGATTGATCACGACATACATTTTGAGCCGGATGCGGAGGATCGACGTTAGCGGAGACTGGGACAAAGCCGGTCGCTATATCTGTGGCATTGACCGACTGGCTCGCAATGGAGGCTCCAGTGGGAGTGAACGGAGCACCAAAGTTGAAAGCCGCGTCTTCGGAAATGCGAGGATGAGTAGTGTTCTGCTGAGTACTACTTGCAACTGTTGTAGGATGCGGTGCAACAATCTTGGTTTGTGTGGAGGGTTAATGGAAGCCGTCACTGGAAGACGATGACTTACCAAATGAGAGGGTGTGATAGCTCCCTCGTCTATGCGAGGTAACACGGAGACAGGGGCAGAGCCAGTCGCAACAGCTCGGGCGTTGACTGGCTGGCTCGCATAGAGAGCGCCGGTGCGATTGAGCGGAGCACCAAAGTTGAAAGAGGCATTTTCAGGGATACGAGGATGAGCTACATCCTGCTGAGTACTACCTGCAGCTGCTGCGGGATGCGGGGCGACCCTCTGGTATTGTGTAAAGGTTAGCGAGAACCATGGTGCAGAAGACGATGGCTTACCGACTGAGGCATGGTAAGCATGATATCTCCCTCGTCTATGCGGGGAAGCAGGGACGTAGCCTGGACAGCAGAATAACAAGGCTGAAAATGAGAGTCTGGCTCCGAAAATGAGCGACATGGCGCGTACCCTGTGTGTGTCATCGGAATGCTCTAAAATTGATAACTGTCTGACTGTCCGCTGCGTTCCTACGGACGAAAGAGATCCTTGCCGTGACGATGTTCTACTCGCACGAGGGCGGGAGTCATTAGCCACAGCCAGTTGCGAGGATTCAGCTGAGACAGCACTTGACGTGCTATTTTGCCGGGAGAGCGTTGCGACGCCTTTGCCACGTGATGAGCCTGATACGTTAGGACCTCTGATCCCCTAGATTCGGGTTAGTGAGTGTGCTAACCCAGGTTCTAGGAAGCATACCTCGACGATTCCCGAAAACGAAGGCTCTCGATGAATCGCAGCTCGCACAGGCGATGCCGAAGGTGGTACCGAGAATATTGGTACTCGGAACTTGCTCATAATAGACTGAAAAACGCCTCTTCCACCCGAGGATGATTGCTCATCAGAGGAGATTCGCTAGCATTTGATGTGAGAGTGATGTGCTGATCATGGGAATGCTCTCACCTGCACTACTTGCGGTGCAACCGAGGACTCGTCAGATTTGAGAGACTTCGGGTCGTGGTGACCTTGCGTCCAATCTGCGTCCGAACCACGTTTCGAGGCACCAATAGCTGAAGGAGACCAAACGCCAGAATACGGGAGTGGAGGAAAGCTGGGGGCGGAAGCTTCCTCTCCATACGGGCCCGCGTTCGTATATTGATTATTAGAAGCACTTCCAGAGTCCTGGGGAGCAGTGGAAAGAGTGCTAGCGGCGGGGGAAGTGTCAGGAGCAGCAGGGACTCCAGGACCGGTGGAATGAGTGTTTGAACCGTGACCAGAGGGTTGGGATGCTGAAGAATGAACGTAGGGAGCGCTTCCAGCGCGCTCGGACATGGTTATAGATCAGTAGGGAATGTGGTGGTGCTAAACGTGCCAATGAGGGAGGAATATATGGGCGAGAACGGCGGACAAAGGCACCCAAAATCTGGTCCATTTGGGAAGGAGTGTCCCGTAGCCTTTATCATGCGTATCGAGGCAATCATTGTGCGCAGCGAGCCAAAGGTTTCCAAAGGCTCGAGAGTGAAAGGGAGGAATTTTCGCCTTTGATTTGAAAAGGTACAGATGACTTGATTAGAGGTGCCGACAGGCTCAATTATGTCATCAACCGTTTTAGGCGTTCGGTCGGGAAAGGTTAGGAAAGTCATCAAAAGGAACGTCGAAAGCTCAAAGGCTTTCCTTCGTTCTTTGTGTTGGCCATGCCTCGGGGGGTGGCTCACCCTCGAGCCACTGGTATAAATATGGGGTAAATCGTTGCCACTATCCAGATTTCTCCAACTTTCCATCTTCATGGTCGTCTCTCGTACTACCCCCAGCCGCCAGACCAGGGCTCAGGCGTCGCCCTATAACCTGCGTCCTGTTCGTTCGTCGTGCCCCTCGTCATCGTCGGATTCCAGCCCATCCTCCTCGTCTACCTCGCTGTCATCTCCGCGTACCTCCGGCAGCGGGAGTGACACTGACGATAGCCTTCACCACGACGTTCGGGCCACTCGCTTTGTTAGTTATGGTATTTGTAGTCTATCTCTATCTGACATTTCCATTATGCGTAGGCGATCTCAAAAGTTACCGATTTCCTTGAAAAGCATGTTACAAAAGAGCGATCGGTATGCTTGCTCACTCGGGCTGCCTCCGCAAACGAAACTAATTAACAATATCCAGGACTTCTCTAAGGAGAAAGCGAAGCTCGTTAAGGCGAAGAATCAGGCAGAGAAGGACAGAGACGCGATAGCGGCCACGTTGGCCAACCTCAAGAAGGATATCGACAAGGTAGGACCTGATGATGTCCAGATGCAGGCATTAGCTCAATAGTCCACTGTAGTTTATCGCTTCAAAGGACGAGGCGATTACTTGTTCCATTTGCACGATGTGCATGGAGCGGCTTTTCACGTGAGTTTCATAAGTACAATGACCCGTTCGTTCTTCGCTAATCGCGTTTACATTCTAGGATCGTGGAGTGCAATCACACCTTTTGCTATGATTGCCTTCGCCAGTGGTTCCAGAGCTCACTATCTGAACAACTCAAGTATCGAGACGTTCCCGAGGAGCATGCCCACCCTCCCTACACTGCTCAGACGCTTGAATTCCTCTTCCAACAAGCGTTTATCCACGTTCTCCTCTACAAATGCCCTTTGTGTCGTTCCTCTGTCCGCAAGAGGCCTGTCGAGGTCCCCCTTCTTAAAGACTTAGTCGCGGTCATCTCGACGACGTTGGGTCCACCAAAGGAGCCCGCTATCGTCAATCCCCACTTGGAGGACGATGACATCTGGGCAGGCGTTTTCCGTGCTTGATTAAGGTTTTTTCGCACTTTCCAATCCATCATGATTTCATCCATACCGCGCTACTTTGCGTTCACGATTTCAATATATCTTCTTTCATCTTCCTGGGTTATCTGGTATAGCGATTCACATCATTCCTGTACTCCACCGATCATCATGTAGGCTTACAACTACATCTAGTACTATACCTAGATAATTTTGACATCTGTGTATTTTTTATAGCAATGGATGACTTTGTAGTCTTTTGGACGCCTACTGTTTGTATTGCAACCCCGAGACCCCCACAGCCACGCACCACCTTTACACACCAGTGTCAACTTTTTATTTCCAAACGATTCAATTCTGGTATACAACATGAGCGTTTGCGTTCAATAAGAAAACGAATGGATCATACCCGATCAAGGGATACGACGACGCGACACTTCCTTTGCAGCTCGCTGCTCTCGTAAGGACAGCTCGCAAAGTGACTGGTTATGTCACAAGTCTTGATCACCATGTCCTCCGGATCGAACTCGTCGAGATACAGCCTGGTATCCAAGAGTGAGTACAATCGATAGGGGTCGTGTATAGCTTGGCTTTCGTCGAGTGCCTTGAATTGTTTTACCACGTAGAAGAATTCAGCGATCGTCGAATTCTGAGGGCCCGGACGAGAATGAACGAAAATCCCATGGATTTGTCCGGCACGAATGTCATCGGTAGAGCGAGACCTGAAAAGGATGTAGCTGTTGCCAACATGATAGCCAGCAGTTGAAAACGAAACACCTCGATATTTGACGGTCTTCTTGAACTGCATCCGTGGGTCTAGTGCTAGTGCTGGAGATTCCTGTGGCTCTCGAAACGACCGAAAGGTCAACGGGAAAGAATCATGGTTGATGCGCGTCAATAGCTTGTAATAAAGGCCGTCCGAAAGCATGTCGAACTTGTCATTGCTGTTAGAGGGAACCTCAGAACCGTCATTGCTTGCCCCCATCGAAAGAAGATCGTTCAGTAACGTCCCGCGAAAGTCTGACCCGAAATACTGGTGAATGATGGGACGGAGCTCAGCAAGTGCGTCTGGAAGGCCATCCTGTGTCATTAACGCCTTAAGACTCCCCCCGCGACAGAAACTTCGTATGAACGTCAGTTCAATTTCGCCTAAGTTCAGTCCATTAAGCCGATTTTAAACACGACCGCATTTTTCATAATCACTTACCAAGCTTCTGGTTTGTATTGTATCGCTGCAGGATTCCGTTGAAGCGTTCGAAAGGAAACGCCCACCAGCCATGGACGGGCCCAAATCCACGCATGCACTCCGCCAGATGGAAGGATAAATGGTTATTGGCAACCAAGCATGCGGTCCCAAAGATGTCGACAACAGTCTTCATGTAGTACTGGAAATATGCTTCTACAATCTCGATGTGTTGATTTGAGGTGGACCGCATAGTTGCCCAGCGGACGGCGATCACAAGAGAAAGAAAGTTTTGAAGGATCGATTTCTTCTTCGGGTCGGCTGATGATGTTCCCCAGAGTCTGCAAAGCGTGATCACGAGATTGACCATGCATGCTGTGCGCCACTGATCAGCTTTGAGCTTCCCGTGGCTTTTGCATCCAAGATTGCGAGGTGCGCGGCTCATCCAGGTGGGTAATGTTGTTTTCTTCATGTCAGCCCATACTTCTTTCAGTACGCTCTGGTTGAGAAGGGTGACCCTGGGTCCGTTGGTCCATGCAGTCGACAGATCGACCACTGGACGCGGAAACGTCACGGGGCAGCGAATCTCCACGCCATCATAATCCTTGTACTGATGAATGAATTAGCGAAGGAATGTGGCCAGGAAGATCTGGGAGTCTTGGATATGAATCGGACTTACCCACTGTATCAGGGCTCTTGCGTAGGCTGCCTTGCCGACTACAGCATCTTGCCTTCTGTGGTGTTTGAGAACATCTTCTTCGGGAGGCTTTCGGGGCTCGACGTTGTTGGCATGCGCCAGAGCGACAATGTAACCCCTCCGCAACTTCTCCAATGCACTAAACGACCCGCGCTGTATTGCGCTAATACCCTCGTTCAGGAACTTCTGTTGCTCCTCTGCATTATGTGGTTGAATGCGAGCCTGGGTGGGATCAAGAGACTCTGCGTCCATCCCAAGGATGTTGCGGCAGTGATGTTGGAGCTCCCCAAGGAAAAGGTTGTGCATAGACTCGACTACTGAGAACTTGGTGGGATCCCAGTAGGGCAAGCGAAGCAACTCCGAGTACCTGATCCCATGTCTGTCGAACAGAGATTCGCGCAGGGCTGCACTGGCAGCGTCTCTCCACTCGATGGCTAGCGCTTTATGCTCCTCCCATGTCCGTCGTTTCCAGGATGAGATGTCGAAATTTGCAATATCGCTCTTCATCTGGAGACAAAAAGAGCAGAACCTACCTGCGCTATGGGAAGAAAAACCGGCGGTTTTGCGAAGTGCGGGCAGGTCGCAGACGAGAGGGATGACAACGCAACGTACAAGACACCCGAAGTTATGCAGGGCGGTTCTTGTCAGGAAGACACCGGGAGACCAAAGCTGCAGTAGATCGTCAACGAGTGGGCGAAGTAGATGGTTAAGATGATGAAGCTGTGGCTCCTTCGGACCCGGTATGATTCCTGCGATGTACACGTTTTCTATGCGGTAGCGAAGATGAACGGGGAGGTTGTGGCAAACCATGTAGATACCGCCAACCGACGTATGTGGGCCATTCTTCTTGCTTCCCCATGGAGAAAACCAATCGATGAACATGCTGAAAACAAGACGAAGTTCGGAGGCGCCGCTTGATACCTGGAAGTAAGGCTTCCCATCAGGTCCTTTGAATTGTCGAAAGACTTCTCCGTCCCATGTATCATACATCTGCGGACGCACGTCGCCGAGCCTAGTACACATTGATTGCTCAATACCAGGACGGGAGAGAAGCCTGCCCAGCCACGATTGCAGTGGTTGGTACATGTAGCGACACAACGGCTTCGCGGATGGTCCACCGCCGTCTAAGAGGCGCGTTTCGCACGGGAGACTAGAGGGTGTTTCCTGGAAAGTGCAGAATTCGGGTATGTTCGATACCCCTTGATTGTCGGTACTCTCTGAAGTCGGTCCGTAGAGTGTGTGGCAGCTCTGGCAGCAAACATACTGCACGAGCTCGGGGTCGAGATCAAACTGTCGTAGAGCAGTACGGATGTCCGATGGCCAGTTCTCGGCCATAAACGCGATCTTCTTCCTGAGAACAAGGCGAGCCTGTAAATCTTTCGCCGTGTCGTCTACAATCTTCAGACAGGCGGAGACGACAATGGTGCGGATCGATATCAGAAGGAAGTTAGAATGTGTCCGCGATAGGCCAGTAAGTACGTGTAGCACGATTGCCGTGATCATGCATGCCAAGAGCGGCATCGCAATTTGTCTGAGGTCGAGGAGCTTTTGGAAGTGGTGATCTATCAATGGCCTTAATTATGAAAAGAATGGTCATAGCAGGCGTGATTGACAAACCGGTTTGGATCAGGACTGGAGCCTTTGAACTTGATGCATTCAGCGCGGCTGTGGCTCTCTGCTGTAACCAGTCTTGTTCCTTCTTGCGGTCCAGAAACTCCTGGTGCTTCTGTATCTCCGTAATGAGTGCCTTCCTCGCCGAAGTCACTGCGGCACTGCCTGCACTAGAAATCTGATCCAAGAGATTGACAACTTTGTCGATGGAGTGTTGATGTCGGATGAAAGCAGCAGACGCCTTGTAGTTGAGGGGTCCTGGGGTCGTTGGGGAGGAGGCAACGGGGGTCTCCTCAAAGATCAATCCACCCGGCGGGTGCTGATATTGGCTAACGATGGCCCTGAAAAGGTCTTTATGTTCTGAGATTGCTTGAAGTGCAAGCTTATCTGCGCAATCCATGACAGCTATTCGATAGTTCTGCAGAGATGATCCTTACCTTGCTCTACAGTCGGAGAAGCGGGATTTAAGAAACATTTAGATGAAAGTGTCTGCAAAAACTCGGGTCGAGTCTCACCTGGGGGCAGAGATTCGCTGTTTTGAGCTGGCTGTGTGAGATGCGCCACAGAAGCGACCTGCGATCCAGTGTGCGACCGTGCACTGTTGTCCTGAACGTAGCCTAGCAGGGCGGTCTTGCTGGCACCGTATGGAGACGATGAGGTGATGTCGGATCGAGCGGTTACCGCAGGATCCGAGTCAATATCATCCCTGCGAGCAAGGGCGGCGGCTAAAATCTGAGTCTCGACGTCTGGTTTCGGTTTGGCGACCAGTGCTCTCTGCCAAATCCTTTCGTCTTGAGCATGCCGCTGAACGGTAGACGGATGGAGCAATCGACCGGGAGACAGAATGTTTGTGTCGGGGTCTATGGCTT
This sequence comes from Leucogyrophana mollusca, assembly GCA_021014945.1. Lineage (NCBI taxonomy): Eukaryota > Fungi > Basidiomycota > Agaricomycetes > Boletales > Leucogyrophana > Leucogyrophana mollusca. The sequence continues at coordinate 9,888 of MU266710.1, read as the reverse complement.
CAAAGTCGACACATCCGTTGGCGTGACAGAGGCAGCGCTTTGAGTTGGACATTGTGGACTTGGAAGGAACATCGAACGGGAATCCGAGTTGATGTGATTGATGGATATACTTATCCCGATAGGATTAATGGACTTCATTTGGATCGGATACAACGGACAATTATTGACGTTTGTAACAAAAAGGTTACATTGAAAGGCATGTGAAGACGTCACGGTTGATGGGTGACCATCCAAATTGAGATACAACCAGGATTGAAGACAGCAAACAAGCGACCCAAAATTCCAGCGTCGTCGTTAATCAAGACGGTCGCACATAATATGACGGCCACCACGATGATGACGACGACTGTCATGATGTGTCTTGATGACAATTGAACACGCGCCTGGGCAATCACAGAGTCTGTCAACGGATATCCTCTTGAAAGATGAAAGCTGTACCACTCGTTGATGGTGTGTGACGTTGACATTGCGAACCACGGACAACAAGGCTTCAAGGGCCCTCGGAGGACGAGCAAGGAGAGGCAATTCAGCTACATACTGACTTTCGTCACGAATTTCTTCACGTCAAATCTAAGCATACACATTATATCACACTATCATTATCCACGCAAGCCTATGGTGTACTCACTCTCTGCAATTGTGCTCCAGGTTGAACGAGACCGGCAGCATGATTATCATCCTGAAACGCAGAAATTGAGTGGTATTTGGGGAATTACCAATGGGCTACGCACAATATCAGCCGCATTCGGCAAGTGGTCCATGTTGCAACGAATGACTTCCCGCGCCCGCGCGACAAACTGGTAAGATCATAAGAACATCGATATTTTCACATCAAAGAAAGACTCACGTAGCTAACATCTTCCAAGAGTTCCTGCGCCTCTTCCAGGAGTACTTCCCGTTCTTCAAAAGGAATCGTCTCATCCAAGAGAATATCTCTCTCGTTCAAGAGGGCGTCTCTCTCGTCCAAGAGAGCAAATCGCTCCTCCAACAGGGCTTCCCTCACGTCGTTCGATTCAAGATCCTCATCAAGTCCAAACTGACAAAGGTGAGCCCTTGGACACGAGGAGAAAAGACCGAGCCCTACGAGATCAACAGGAGGCATTTGGCGTGCACCTGCATTGAATATGCCAACCTGTTAGCATACATGAGTACATTATTTCACGGATAACTTAACCTTCGTTCAAAATAGCCAGAATGTTACACAGGACGGTGGAGTGAAACTAATGGCGAAAGCGAGTGATCTCTAGTCTTATAAAGGGTGCGCATTGGCGCGGTTGATCTTGAAGTTTGAAAGCCCTTTGTGCAAAACCACCTCGCTGTTGGAACCCAAGCAACGATTCACACGCTGTGAAAAACGACTAATTACTTCTTACTGTTAAATTTAGCGGGCCGAGATATTCTTCACCTTTACGCGAACCACCCTGACCACCTGGTTAGTACCACCGAATTTCAGCGAGTCGAGAACATCTCGCCAGTGAGATTGGGTGACGCGACCGGCTTGATACTATGATGACGATCATCTTTTGATGGAACGGGACTTCGGAATACTGCCAGTCATGAGGAAAGGAGTTCCTCATCCACGTCATCATGCTCCCACAGTGCTCAGACGCATCCGGAGTTAGCTCAACACGTTATTCGAGGCCTGGGGGAGCCAATTATGCCAGCAGCTGGTTACAAAAACATTCAAGCCCGCAGAGTACTGGGTATCGACGTCCATGGGGATCAAGCACCCGCCGACACCCCAAATCGCAGGTGAACACTCATTCGTCGCGGTTTCTCGGTGCTCTGCCGTGGAGGCTGGATTATGGGGTTTCGTTGGCCAAGTCGTTGAGGGCTCTTCTATCGCCGCAGATACCGTCGCACTCATGCTCTTCGTAGATTCGGGGTCTGCGTTGCACGAGCGGGCGTCGGGATGCAGGATGTTGAGTGGGCGGTGTGGGCTGGGAAACGCGAAGCGGATAAGAGGCTCGGGGCCGCGCATGTTGGAGGGGAAGCGTGACACGATGCCTGGAACTCGAGCCAGGGATCATATGGCTGGGAACATGTACAGAGGGTATTCTCAAATTCGACGGTGCTGGTCTGTAATCGGAGCCTGTTTCAGATAGGTCTTCGTCGCAGGTGTGCATATTACCTTTACACGCTTTCGACTGGTCGTCGTCCCTCGCCTGTTATTTCACGCTTCACATATGAGCGTGTAGGCTCACTTATCTATGCACTGACCTCCGGGGGCTATCTTACACCGCCTTCCCTCGCGCAAGCCGCCTTTCCAATTGTCCATTCATTTAGAGGCAGGCTTGGGACGATCAAGGAGATATTGACGTAGATATATTTTTTACAGTTACTAGGATCGCGAAGCCTTGAAGGTTGCCCGATGAGAGAATGTCGTATTCCCAAGGTACATGGTCGCAAAATCCACCGCGGGCCATGCGTCGGCATAGGCAGCGAGATTAGGGAACTTATGGAGAGCCTAAAAGATGCCAAAAGATACCGTGAGACTCGCCTGGGAGAGCGGGATAAACGTACCGCTTGAAGAAACGCAGCTTGAGCTTGAGCACCTTGCTCATGATAAGGATGGGTGGTATTGAAGTGATGACGGGCCAGAACATGCAACATGTCCTTGGACTACCGGTAAGCAGCGTGATAATCATTAATATCGAGAACTTGATTACCTGAACAACCTTGTACGTCGCCTCGTCCCAACCCAGAGCATCTTTGAGCGCATACCCTCCAGAGTTTGGTTTCGAGAGCGGACCTTTGGGTCTTAATTATTTACCATCAGGAGACGTCAAAGGCGGGACACTGGATGGCTTGCAGCGACCTAACATATCAGGAGCTCTAACAATATTTTGAAAAGAATAGATAGCACGCACGCAAGCTTACAGTTGGCTCAGACTGCATCAGCCGAGGGGCATCGTGCTGAACACTCCCAGCTGGGGAAACGTGGCAAGAAGACTGACTTACTTGACAGACAGGTGACCGACGTGTGACAGCCCGATGAACTGGTCGTTCCGACGATGGGGCTCGTATCTGATTTTCTCCAGAGGAAACCTGAGCTGAAGTAGAACCGAGTGAGATTACCGGCGTAGTTTGTGTAGTAGGCTCAGAGCCGAATATTTTGCGAAGAGTATGATCGGCGAATGGTGGACTGGGGCTTCTATCTGGCGGAAAGACAAGGCGGTAAGTGACTGGAGGAAAGTAGCGTTCGTGATGAGGCATGATTCGATCTAAAATTGATATGATGACCAACTCTCTCGATTTGAATAAATAATATCTGCAATCGCCATCAAACTGACATAAACGCATGATTTTGCTTCCGAAAATCAGAAGCGCTGATCCCTTTGTCTGATCAATCATCACACCTCGACTCCAATATTGCCACTGCAGCGTTTCAAACCTTGGTGACCTTCATCGGACCAATCGCAACGAAACTGGGAGAAAGAAAACCGGAACTCAGGACTCACAAAAGAAACGAGTGGCACCATGCGTATAAAAATGAGACTGCATGAGTGTCATTTCGCAACAATCCATCGCCTTACCTCTTCGCTAGTCGAACCGTTCATCTATTCATCAGTCACCTTGTCGAAATGGCCGCTCTCCCCATCAGCCCGTTGACATCGTAAGCCATTTCTGCATCAAATTTTTCAATGACACGTCCTTACATGTATTGCAGCACCGGTGTTCTATTTGCCACCAACAGCGGTATCCTCTCCCATCTTTGGGCAACGACAGCAGTCTCGGTTGGCGATCATGCGCGGGCATCGGTCATGTTACTGGCTCCGGATCACGCAGGTAGATCACGTATGTACAAGCCCTCATCCACGATTCTCTTCTTGCGCTAACAACTTTCCAGCATGGCTGTTGATCAGATCTACATTTGCTGTCCATGTACGCTCTCTTGATCCTACAGCAACGGAATACATGAGGGGGCTTTCCCCTCTTGTCTTCAATCACGCCGTAAGTCCACTCTCCATCACTTCTTTGTACGCATACCGATGTTTCCATTCTGCACGACATAGGAAAACAGTGTGCATTTGAGATTCGGTCAGGGTGATCCACTCTACCGATTGACGTTCGACACGGCCGGATTCTACTGGGCATTTCACTCCCTGAGCGCTATTCGCCAGCCTGACCCATCCAGCTCATCCGAACTCACTCTCCAGGGTCTCCTTGGCGCGTGGATCTCGTTCAATATTCCGGCCGACGTGCCTGACGGTCTGAATGGCCCAACTGCAAAGTACGCTTCTCTCCGCAAAAAAGCCCACCTTTCGTCGACTAATACACCCTCTTCTAGTCCTAGGGTTTCCAGCTCAACCACCTATATTTTGGAACCTCGCCCTCAGACTCCCCCCATTGTACGTGGCGATCATTCTGTTGCCAACCTTGCAGCTGCTGGGGAGTGCACCAGAGAGTTCCCCGTGGCTGAGACCAGCTGTGGCCCTCGCGCCTATGTGAATCGGTACTCTACTCGTCGTTCTCGGAGACGGTCGAACGGCACCGCTAGCCGGTCAACCGTTCAAGCGACAGCATCCTTGTCTCGTGTGACGATTTCGGAGGCGACCGTGAACAATGGTGGCTTAATTGATCCTATCCAATTTGCCTCTTCCCCATCGCGTGCTGCGCACGTGGGTATGCTTGTTGACTCCCCATCTCCTCAAGCCAATATAGACGTAGGTTTATCATGATCTCGGATATGTTAGAGGCGGCTACTCAGTTTTCTCTTGCAAAGCTGTTCACCGGCGCCGATTCCCCTTCAAATTCGTCCACTGGCCCCCGTACAGAAGACACCGTAGTGAATCATACTCACATCGACTCCCCCTCTACTTCATATCATGTCAATTCGTCGACTGTAGTCATTGACGCCATGCCCACGACCAGCAGCCTTCATCTTTCCCCGTTGATTGAGAGCGTAAGTTTGTTATGGTCTCATTCGAAATTGGAGATAGCTAATGGTTCCTCCTTCTGCCTAGTCATCCACCGCTGACGCCTCAGCTTCGACAAGTAACCTCCCTATTGAAAGCGGCGTCAAGACCAACGCTGTGAGCGACGTCACCGTCCCGTTGATGGCGTCTTTTTCCGGCCTCTCGACGCTGGACGTTGACGACATTCCAACCCAGGACGTTGGCGCCATTCCAACGCTGGACGTTAACGCCATCCCTGTAGCAGACGGTGTCCATCCACCACATACAGATGTAAGTATCACCTCACCCTAGCTTCACTTAACATCGAAGACAGCCACTGACGCTCTCTGCCCAGGCCTTCAACATCCCGTCCTCAGCACCTGTGAATATCGATGCGAGTCCCGTTTTTGCTGCCCACAACAACTTGCAGCTGTTGCTGCCCATTGCTGAGGTCACCGTGACCACCGAGTCGTCGGGTATTGATAGCACAGCCGACACCACTTCGGCTACTAATATGATCACGGATTATCTTCCTATCTCCCCTTCAGGGCCACCAGCGATTGCTTCTACAACCACTACCTTTTTCACCTCCACTCCTTCCAACAATTTCATCCTCGTCAACCTCTCAGAAGACGCCGACCTCTCCGCGGCGCTCTCCTCGCAGACTTGGAACCCTGGCTGGCTCGGAAGTTCCGATCTCATGGAGTTTCTGGCGTGGAAAGAAGAGCGGTCGGATGTTCGCCTTGGAAAGAGACGCCGCCAGGATTAGGTATGCTATGTCAGCGAACTTCATATGACCACCCGTGTCACTCCCCAATCTCTCCCATTTCATTTTCTCACCAAATACATGTCTTTGGTCGTGTGCACACATTCTTTTTTGTCTGCTTATTAGATTGTATAGTCCTTTCATGCCCTAACTCCAATATACACTGTCCTTACCTCGTACCAGCAGACCTAATAACACTGATTTGATGGATTTATTGACGTCCTGTCCAATCGTACATATGATATAGTCCACAAACTACGAATCATGAAATACCAGTATATTTAGCGACAATGAGCGCCAATGGGACCATAACAGCCACTACAAATGCAATAGGCCAAATACCTGAACAAGCATATTTTCGGATGCCTTCCAGACTGGCGAAAGAGTCTTCGACAGGAACACGTCTGTCCGTACGAGATGACCACACTTTCAAGCATGGATGATCGTCGTCGCCTTTGGACCCTCCGCTTGCAATGAAATGCCTCGCGCTTTGAGGCGAATGATACTGGCCAAACGGTCAATCATTAGACAAGTGGACACAAACGCTTAGGAAACGCACTGCAATGGCCTGGACAGCGTACAACTCTGTACTCGCAGATAAGGCTACGGGGGGTAGACTGCATGTTTAGAACCATACCTTTACTGTGGCCCAGCACTTGCGTTTGCCGGCCAGACTCAACGTCCCAGATATAAACCTCGCCGTTATCGCTACCGCTAATCGCGAAGTTACCGCTGGCACTGAGCTGCACTAGGTTTATATGATTTCTCTTGATTCGCACGCGTAGTTTACGAACGAAGCCAAAGCGATTGGTCGGGTTGTCTGTGAATCGATACACATCAATGCCATCTACTAAGTTCCATACCAGAAGAGTCCGGGTCGCTTCGTGCCACGCCGTACTGCCGCTAACGAGACATGAGTATGTGAGTGACAAGCAAGAAGAAATCATATACATGCGAGTTTGTAGTTTCTGGCGCCATATCATCTTCCAAGGGGACATGTTCCATGCGATGCTGGCACATAGCAGGCATGAGATTCGATGACGAATAGGGTAGGGGGGTCGTACATTTCTTTGGCATCCAGGAAGCACACGAGGATACACTTTCCTTCGCAAAAAAAATGGGCGGTTCTTGCTAAAGCCGCGAATGCTCCTTGGGAAAATGGGGGCTCTGCAGTTGCAAACCGCAGTGGATCTGTAAATAAGCACAGTCAGATTCATGGCAGAAGTGTCTTTGTCACCTCTACCTTGAGCATCCGTGATCGTGAAGACTACCACTCTGCCTAAACCGATCACAACTATCGCTTGACAGGTATCGTCCACAGTGATGTCCTCTATCGGACCATTGAGAACGGTGTGAGAAGAAAGCTGTTCCGATGATATCTTCAAGGACAATGTCAAGAAAGAACAGTGATTCATAATGAATTCCTACCAGGTCGCGATTGATGCCCCAAAGCTGGACCGTCCCGTCCGCCCCACCTGCGAGGAGTCGATATCCTCGATCTAACTGGGACCGTGAGAGCCATCTGATGCATATCACAGGGCCTTGCTTTGGCCTCAGACGATGACAAAGTTTGCCATCTGCGAGCGACCACAAAAGAATGTGACCGTCATCGGCTGTTTCCCCTATCAACCATTCCCAAAATATCCGTACTGAATTAACTTCTTACCACCACTTGCAAGTATGGCCCCATCTTCAGTAAACGCAACACAGTTAACTGGTCCTCTATGACCCTCTAACGTCCATTGCAACCGATATCTAGCCATTCCCTCGAACAGATCGATTCAAGTTGAATTCAAGCTCCTATCCTTTAACTCTGCACGTAGAATGCAAATCCTGGTGATTTTAATTGGCCATGTCAGTCCAAGCAGCAACAAACCGCCTAACTTGCCCCACACAGCGTACCTGAACAGTGTGGAAGCAATTCTGGATCCCGGGCGACTCGGATAGTAAACCTTCAAAACCAAGAGCTGCCAAGGTAGCAGAGAGCCTCAGTCATAACTCTACCAAAGCTTCGGGGTAAATTTGACTCACCGCTGCTGAAGTACCAGCCCCAAGGAATATCAGGGAGATGGGTAAAAGGTGAGCGAATTGAAACTGTAAGAAGCTGGTCACGCGAATCAAGTGACAGAGGTAAAGGAACGACTCAGGGATGAGTTCGAGTGCCGTGAGGAGCCGACGCGAAGTCACCAGTGGAAGCAGGGATTCTGTACCAGTTGACATACGGTCACTTGGCCGCGTGTCCACATTTGGGAATGGTGCACAAAGGATGGAAAGCCGCAAGTGCATACCGCTGCTACTTACGTCCAACTACACTTACTAGTGACTCGGAGGTCCGGGATCCAACAGTCGAGTCCTTCCTAATGTTGTTTACTCCATACTCTCCCATTCAAACTCTCAGGGGACACGTTGATTCTGTTACGTGCCTTGCATTCTCTCCTAATGGAGACCGGCTGGCGAGTGGAGGAGACGACGGAAATGTGATCATTTGGGAGCCAGAGAATGGTAAGATGCTCTATCGCATCGTTATCGCGAGTGCGGTAACCAGTCTTGTATGGGACCCGGAAGAGAGTACTTCACGTCTTTTTGTGGGCTGCGGAGATGGCACTCTGGCTGTTCTACATAACTTTGAGGTACGACTCCTCCATGGTGTTCCCCCAATGTCCTCACAATCTACAGGCGCAAGAACCAAGCAACCAAATTCTTACTGGCGCAAAGGCCTCGGTTCATACCATAGCTGTCGATGCCCTAACGGGTCACGTCGCAATTGGGCTGGGTTCAGAAGTCCACATTGCCAAAGAAATTGCTCCGAGTTGAGTTGAAGTTTACACCTCGATCCACAGATCTGAATGGCAAAATTGACCTGGGAGTATGATTCCAGAGAAATTTGCGACTTTCAAGATACTGCCTTCACCATCTGAATTGCCAAAGACTTCAAAGAACGCGGACTTACGTATCCGCGCTAGATCTCTCGCCTTTATGACAAAGGGCAGTCGTCTCGTAGTGTCGTATCTTAATCACGGTGTGGTGTATGTTCGTGTATATGCACCTCTCGCCTTATATTGACATTCTTCAGGTGTTGGGACATCGAGGGTTTGATGCAATTGTGGTGCATTGTTCCCATCCATAGTCATCGGTTGATGTGAGTAAAATCGGTGTCGATGCATACCCTTGTCCATTTACCCTCGCTCTACAGTGGTCACGCGGCGTTGTCTCCAGATGAGAAGGATGTACTTATATCCAACCTCTGTGAGGGCATGGATTTGTACGCTATCGGATGCTCTAAACCTACGAAGTTGTTCAAGTGCACTCCAAACGCGGATAACAATGTTCCTGTGCAAGTGAGTTTCTTGCATGGTGGGCAAGCCGCTATATGCGGATCAGCAGTGGGAAGTGTAAACATCTGGAGTATTGAAAGCGGAGAGTGTTTTCAGTCCCTAGATCATGGTGGTGAGTACCTTTCCTATGCCGCATAGCTCTATAATTAGTGCCTGATGTTTGTGTCGAAGGTGATCTCGTCCAAGCTGTCTCCGTGAGTTAGGTTTCATCGTCGACAATCTTATGCTCATGATGCGGACGTTCGCAGACCTACACGTTCTCCGACCGATCCCTAATTGTCACCGCGACCTCAGGTACTGCCGAGAGAACGTGCATTCAAGTTTGGAAAGCGCATATCAGTGGGTGCTATCCCCCTACCACCGAATGTTATATTAACAAGTTTGTAGCCTTAACCACCACTGGCTCGTTGAAGCGTATGGCACTTCGAATGGCTGTGAGTGTTTTCGCCTTGTCATAAATCATCCACCTTAGAACGTGAGCCCTATTTTATTTTCTCCAGCAACCTTTACTGCGATACGCCCAGGCGAACAGGCTCAGATGGTCCCGAAACCAATTGAACCCTGCTTTTACCGTCTTCCTTGCGATAACCGCCGGTGTCGTCACGAGCTTTGTAATGACACACTTTGGATTCACACCGAGAGGCTCTTCGCCGCCACCGGACCCGGTACGTGGCTGAATCCTTCTGTGCTCCCACTTATGATCATGCAGCTTCAGGTTTCATCCGCGCTCGCAAGTAGCCGGCAGTCTGTGATGGACTTCTGGAGTGCTATTCTCGCTTTTGATTTGACTATGACATGGTCCAAGTGCAAGGATGGGGCGAAGGAGGTGGCGCTAACGGCTTTGGATTCTGTGAGGCGCCGGTTGGAACCAGATGTGACTGTGGTCGTG
>MU266709.1:0-20082 GCA_021014945.1 Leucogyrophana mollusca | reverse complement strand
GGACGGGGTAAAACACGAGAAGATGGTGCAAACCGTAGGAGGGAATTGAAAAACGCAAAGGAGATATTTAAAACACGAAGGGGGATGTAGAATGAGAAGGAGGGGTGCAAAACGCGAGGGGGGGATGCAAAACTGAAAAGGGGTTCAAGACGCGAAGGAGGGTGCAGAACGCGAAGGGGGGAGAAGCGCAGAATGGTGAGGTTGGGGTGCAAAACGCGAAGAGGGGGGTTAAAACGCGAAGAACGGGGTTCAACACGAGAAGATGGTGTAAACCGTGCAGGAGGGGGTTGGAAAACGCGATGGAGGGTTCAAAACGCGAAAAAGGGCGAGGATGGGGTGTGAAACGCAAAAGGGGGATGCAAAACGCGAAGGGGGTTTAAAACGCGGGAGGAGTTCAAAACATGAAAGGGAAATGCAAAACGCGAAGGAGGGAATTGAAAAATAGCAGGGATGGGGTACAAATCGCGGAGGGGGTTCAAAACGCGAGAGGAGTTCAAAACGCGAAGGGGGTGCAAACGTGAAGGAGGGGATTGAAAAACGCGATGTAGGGGCTCAAAGCGCAATGGAGGGGATTAAAAAACGCGAAAGAGGGGTTGAAACGCGAAGGAGGGGTGCAAAACGCATAGGGAAGCTCGAGCCGCGAAAAACGGGGCACGAAACGCGAAGCGAGGCCCAATCACCACGGGCGAGCCTCAAACCACAAACCACGAAGGAAACAAATCACGAAAACAAAGATAACCACTCACCCCCAACAGGGACGCTCTCCGCCTCGCCGTCCGCGCCGAAAACGGTGATGTTGACGTTGGAGGAGAGGTACCGTCCATTGAGGTGCGGGACGAAGTTCGTGTACCTGTGGGTTGGAGTAGGGGAGGGGTTTTTTGAGTGGGAAAGGGTGGGGGGGTGGTGGGAAGGAGTAGGTGGGAAGGGACGGGGGAACGGGGGGATGGTGGGAACGGGGGAGTGGTGGGAATGGGAGGGAAGGGTTATTAAATTATTGTGATTGATGATGGCGATCGCGTTGGGTGATTGAGATCGAGAGTTATTTAGATTGGGTCGAGATTAAGACCGAGATTGGGTTGAGGATTAAGATCAAGTCGTGCGATCGTGATCACGGTGCATGATGCGTGATGCGTGATAGCGTCGCGAGCGATCGAAATCAACACCCGGGCGACGCGTAGAACAATCACGGATCAACATCAACGCAACCCACGAAACGCGAAACAAAACAAAAGCGATAGACCAGCCCGTCAGCGTCTTCCTACGACTCGGTACGAAACGAAAGGGGGACGCACATGTCATACGTGTTTGCGTAGATGTAGAGTTCGTGGCTAGTGAGGGTTGGTTAGCATCGGCATGTGGGTTAGGGGTTTGGCGGGTAGAGAAGGTTAAATGAGCGTGGGAGCTCAACGGATATGAAGAAAGGATCAACGGACGCGAAGAAGGGAGGAAAAGGTCCAGGAGGTCAGCGAGCGCATATATGCGTCGTTACGCGCGAGCAGATGCAAGAATGCAGGAGGATATATGCGAGAACAGCGGGGAGACTTTGATGCACGCACGAAGCGCCATCCTACACACGGGGAAGACTCACTTTCCAATGGACATGACGTCGTAGGGGAGGCGTTCCAGGAATTTGTTGGACTATGCGGATGGTTAGTGTGCGGGTCGAAGCGAGGAAAGGGGTATGCACCTCGTGGGCATCGACACCGCCCGGAGGGAAGCCATCGGAGAGGCCGGTGCCTACGAACCCCGATCAACACGCGCCGCAGAATAAGCACGAGAACAGCGGAGCGTACCATCATGCAAGTCACCCGAGTCGACGAGAAGGAGGTCGACGTCTTTCTCCTGCAGACGACTCAGTAGGAGCAAGGCAAGGCAAGCAGGCACTGACAATGGCGATCTGCTTCATGTGCGCCACGAAGCTCGAAAAGTCGCCGAGGTCGCCGCTGGGCACCGAAGACGACGTCAGTTCGGACGACAGACAGGAGTGGACGGGGATACCTATAATCAGGCTCGGGAAAGCTGGCCTTTTGGTGGCCAAGGAGCCAACCGTGTGTGTCCGTTGTGTGTATGACGTTGAAGTCGCTCCATACGAGGGGGCGGTATGGCGGGGTAAGGGGAAACTGGGGGTATTCGCGGGCGTGGAGGTCGGCGTGGTCGTGGGCGTCGTCACCTGCGTGTGCGAGTGCGAGCCCGAAGAGGCCGAGGGAGAAGAGGAGAGCGAGCATGGCGCAGGCTTGAGAGCGGCAAGTGAGTGGGAGGCGGCATTTTATTTAACGGGAGTGGACGTTAAGCGAGGTGATTCGGGCCATGTGGGGAGATTAGAAACACCCACAAGGCATCCCGTTATCGCACCGTATATTTAGGTCCCGAGATAATCGCGTGACTTGCTGAACGTTCGTTGCCTCTCACCCGCCAGCCGCAAGTATGCGCGCTGGTTATATTTGGGCCGGTCAGAGCACATCGACGAGGATGAGTAGCCAGCGGAAAGAAGGTTGGGGTGGAAGGAGAAAGACAGCGTTCCCCATGTAAGTCGCGTCCAGGAGACTGATTGTATTGAACCATATTTTCACAACCCTTATAAGGTCGGCTACAGCCGGTGGCTGACTCGAGGTGATGCTGGCGGCTGACCCGAGAGTTTTGTTGGAGGCTGACCAGGTCCTGGCAACCAACCAGAATCAATGCTGGCCGTTGACTTGGGGTGCAGGCCGCTGCCTCGGGGTGGTTCTAGCTCAAATGAAACCAGCGCGCTGGCTCGAACGCAGTCGGTATGTCCTGTCAGCCCTCTGCATCCCCGCTTCTTGGGAACACAGTGTTTCGTTTCGATTCTTGGCTCTCTCTCTCATTTTGTAAACTATCTTACTTTGTACAGCTCCAGTCTCCCCGCAACTCAGCTGAGGAAACCCGTGATCACAGGAAAGACCGCGCAACGCCAAGCGAGCAGGTCTTTCGACGCGTACATCCTCCCCAGCTTATTCCGAGGCCAGCCAAGGTACTCATGATATTTCCTCTTTCCCGTGTCTGCCTCTTCTTGATCCTTCAAGATCAAGAAGGCGCAGACACAGGAACGCGGGCATCCCACCTCGGCCGCCGCTCCCGCCAATCTTTCTTTTCTTGCGCTCTCAGTCGCACGTTCCTGCAGTGTTTCTGTCTTCCTCTGTCACACGTGTCTGCCCCTCGTCATTCGAACGTTCCTTTCAAAACTTCGCATTGCTGGACCTGCCTCCACGGCGATCCCCGTCATCGTTCTTGCGCATCCTCGTTTTCGCCGTACTTGGAGGACCCCGCCGCCCGGGCGTGATTTGATCCTGCTCAAGAACGTCCATGTCATCCTCCTCGTCGCTGCTCTTTGATAACAGCACCCTGCACTCAGTAATGGCTAGCCTCCCTCCACCCCGGGAGTCGGCCTAGCCAATTCCACTAGTACTCTTTTTTTCTTCTCGTCCACCTCAGTCGCACTCACTGGCGCCGTTCTCTATGCCATCCTCATCTTCCTTGCCTCGCCGTCAGCCGCTCTTCTTTCCCTTACACCATGGGGTAGGTGCATAAGGCTGAGGTCAGATGGTCTTCGAGCTTGACCGTTGATCATGCAACTCAGGCTTCAAGCTTCCGGCAGCTTCCGGGTTCACGACGTTTCTTGAGATTTTCATCAAATCTCGACGTCTTTCATGTGTACCATTGGAATGACGGACATCGCACTCATTAGGAAGTTGGGAAACATCAAAGAAATTGAAGCTGATCGTGATTCGTACTTAATGGATGCGTAAGCAGGTAGGAATGACCATTCACTGAAATCACGGAATGCTTTGCACTGTGGGATCATCTAATTTTGTAGATGAGAACCGATATCAGCTTCAATTATTTTTGTCTCATGATGCTTTTGAAAACCTGCTCACTTGTGTCTTATGAACCAGCTTACTTCGCGCTGCTTTTCGGTTCGTGAGTCAACTTGTCGCATTGACTGTTTTCAGCAATAGTCGGATTCATGGAGATTGCAAGGTAAATCATCGAATCCTAGCATTGCTCCTCCGATCGGCCACTGACACGGGTTCATAGAGCATCAATTGGCTATTCAAAGCTCCATGGCTATGGAGGTGTAAAGATGGAGTGCGTGGCAGCAACTCGACGGCGAACAAGTCATAGCCCGGGTCCAGATAAAAAGACAGTATCGCCTTGGACAAAGGGCCATTTTACTGTGCTGCCAGCATCTCCTCTAGAATCCTCTCACAGCGACTTTCCCAGTGGCCCGACTAGCCTCAACCTATACAAGATGTCGGGGTCTGATACCGAAACATATTTTCTCATTGCGTCTTTTGTCCAGCGGCAACAGGTATGGGATCAAAGGCGCCACTCTACTCTACGGGAGGCTGACAGCACATTGCAATCATTTACCAGTACTCGGGAGGTCGGCACTTCCGCTTAACCCACTCCATACCTACACTGACGGGCCTTGTCAAAGTCGTTGCGGTAGCGATACTGGTGGGGATACACACATGCTTGCGAACCAGTTGACCGATACGGACAAAGGTCTACGATTATCTACTGACCGTGCACCTGGAGTATGATCACGTCTGGCATTCTCGCTGGACTCCCGTCAAGGCACTCTTCTTCTTCGCGAGATACCTGCCTTTCGTGGACACAGCTATGGCAATGCTGTTTCGTAGTAAGTTGTTCTATTGAGTCTGTAGGTTGAGCGTTCACAAAGAATTGTTGCGGTATATAGCAGGGAATTTGGACAGCAGTGCTTGTCATGGCTTTATCGCTGCTGTATACGGTGAGCCGATTGGATGCCGGAAACCCTCTATCTAGAATTGATCCCGCCAAGCTAGGGATATACGCTTTTGCTTTCCCATTGACAGATGGTATGTGTTCATGTCAGTCTATGTGGCAAGTGCCGCATCGGCTACTTACCAGTGTAAACCAGTCGTTCTCGCACTCAGAATCTGGGCTGTTTATGGGAAAAGTCGTAAGGTTGCAGCATTCCTCTTCGGTCTATACACTGTTACGCTGGTTACCGCGGTCTATGTGAGTGCGATCTTTTCGAAGTCATTCACGCGTGAGCGCTTTTCCCGGTCTGTACGATCGCGGGCTGAATTTCCTTCAGTGACTCCGAATATTGAAGGTAGTTGTGTTCCTAGCCAGGGTGGCTCCATCTTGCCGAGCTGGATTGAATTCGCGATTGTCCAGGGAGGCGAGTGCTCCTCCAGATACTTTACGTGATTTTTCTGAAAGAACAGATTGATCACTAATAGTATGTCTCGCCTTCATGGCCCGAAAAGCGTACCAAGTTTGTGAGTCTCGTCTATGGCTAATTGTTGATCATGAATAACGGTCGGTCGACAGTCAAACAAAAACAAGGGTCTACCGACCTTTACCGCATTGTCGTGCAAGACGGTAAACCGATCCGTAACGGGAGCTACGAATGTACTGATAAATAATCTATAAGGTATCGTTTACTACGCCATCATCTTCGGTATGTGCAAAAATACAATAATGTCGAAAATGCTTGCCAATCCGGAGTTGTGCCAGGGCTGTCCCTAATGAATGTGATAATTATCACAACACAACCTGTGAGTTCTTGTGGTTATCTGACTCCATAGTTGCTAATGAAGCGGCAGGAAAGTCTTGACCTGCTTACAACGTAAGCATTCTTTCATTCTGGAATGTGATACAATATTAAGGGTCTAAAACAACATCTTAAAGGCCTGTACGGGTGATCCACTCGGTGGTCGCTGGACGTATTATCCTCCATATTCGTCAAGCAGGTACGCGCGGTCCGGGTGATGCCTTCACCGAGGCCTCTGCCACACTCTCCGCATTGGTTATCCCAAATAGAAGAGCTGAAGTTCATGGGGAAGTTTCAAGGGTTGATGTCTGCGATCAAGGTATTCACATGCAGCCGCTCAAGCCGAGATTTGCGATGGAAAGAGACATACAGTCGAACTTGCATAATGTATAGGCGTCGGCTGGAACTCTATCGCACTCCTAACGTTGGTCAATCATGTCTCGTTTTATGTCTGCGATGCTGCCCCGTGTGCCACATTATCTCATAAGCTGGATGCGACAAGGACTGGCTCGACCTCCGAGGCCAACCTCGTCGATTCTGCCTTACTGGATGATGAGATGCGCACTGAGAGCGGCGGGCAATGGACAGGCCACGGGCGAGTAGGTGGTAATATTGGTATTGGTACTGAGCCGACCTGGAATGTCAGCCGCCTGGTATTCTCCTACTACTGCCAGCCCAGATCGGACACTCCAGCGAAAACACTACACCCTACTCCGGGCCTGGGCTCGGCACGGCGGCTGACTGGGCGAAGCCTCAACGCGCCGATGACCGACAGCCCTCCCGCTCACCCGCTTGCTGCCGGTGCCCATTGCTTGCTGCCCGCCCGTTGTTCGACGCCCCGCCTTCGTCATGCTGATAGTGGACCTCCTGTCGGCTATACGGCATGGGAGGGCTTTCAAGATTCGACGCAAAACCAGCTGATATCCGTTGTCCGCTGTGTATCATTGCTGAAAGGCAACATCCTTCGGCCGCAGCCCCCGGTAGTCACTATCCATGTCGCTCCCGATGTACTATTCTTCCATCGCGGATTTTCCCATCGCGGACCCATTATAGGACGTTCCCAAAAGTATTGTCTAGGAATGGCCCTCGAAATGCTAAAGGCGCTCTCCCCACTCCTAAGGCCAGCGAATCAGTCATCACGTCCGGTAGGTACTTCGGCCCCGCCCATCCTGGGCGGATCTGGCGATCCCCGCCCCATACATGACCCAACGCGACGTACCCGACCGGCGCTCCAATAATCTCCGTGATCTATACCAGCCGCTTCAAGTGCACATCGATAAATCGCGCCGAGGCATGCAGCACAACGGTTGTGGGGCGCACCGCAGTCACGATGCTCCTCAAAGCATTCCCATACTCAAAGCATTCCAGTGCAAGACCTGCCCATGTCGAGGGCATTCCGTGGATCCGAATGGCTGACATCGAGACAGTGCGAGGCGCGATTGACACGCCGAAAGGGAATGGCCACAAGAGCAAGAGGTACGGCTGACTTTCAGACCAGCCTCGCCTCGCCTCGTTTCCCGGTGCCAGTATCCACTAGGCACACCTCGCTCCCAGCCCATCTCTCAGACACACTTCATCCGAGCCTTGTTTTTTTGGCCTCCTCGCCATCTGGGGTTGGCCGCCATGCCGTTCGAAGTTAATTTCCCGCCTGATTGACGTCGGCCACTCGATGCGAACGTGCTGTCTGACCTATAGCCCTACGAATGAACCCCTCTGAGGTCCATGCCTCGCGACCCCTGGCACTCCTCTATGAGCAGCGCCCAGCCCGAACCTCCCGCTCCAACAGTTTCTCAGTCCTGGCGTCCCATGACGTTTGATTCTTCAGAGGCCCGTCCTTACCAGATTTCATACCAGCGCTTCGACAGCATCACACACTGGCGGTCTCAGACGCACAGGAATGGGAAATTCAAAGCGCCTATCGGCTGCTGAGCGTTGCAGCGCTCAGAGCGTGGCGGCACATGAGGCCGTTTAGCGCTACGTAAGAAGCTGTATAGATGGCATATGCCTTCCTGATTCTCCCATTCAGCGCTAATCGACCACATATATAAAGAAAGCCCCGTCGATCTGTGTCCCCATCGCTCCAAGAAGTGCGTGGCTGCTGCTGGTGCATACATCGACCATGATTCAAAACCGAAATCAAAGCCCATCGTCATCAGGAGAAAGCGGGAAGAAACACAGCCGTTTCTACTTTGCCGACGGCGATGTTGTTGTTCTTGTCAGTACTATCTCTCGATGTCTCCGGTAAATAAATAATGCATATGTTGATAGGTAGAGGACGTGCTGTACAAGGTGCACCAACACCTCCTCCAGCGCGATCCCTCCGCCTTTCCTGGTGTCTTCCCTTCCTTTACGAAAGGACGCAGCGATGGCAATCCCATCTATTTAGAAGGCGTGGCTGTCTGCGATTTCGATCAATTTCTTGCACGATTGTACCCCACGTGCGTATCGAATTTCATTGTAATGAGCATTTACTGAGCACTGTGATATTTAGGGGCTTCCATCAGCACGAGGCAAATGACGGTACCAAGGATCTGGCCGTACAGCATGACGAACACAGGGAACAAGGCGCTCCTACGTTCGGCGCGCCACACCAACCTGTCGCTCCTCTTGAGGTCTCTGCCAACCGTTGGATTGCTCGCAGCACATCTCGCATGCCACAGACGGATGTCGACTCTCCGGAGTTTGTGGACCACAAGGTCAAGGCGCTGCTCAACAAGCTCACCATAGAGAAATTCGACTCTATCTCGAACCAGATCATTGCCTGGGTGAACAAGAGTGAGATGGAGGAGGATAGGCGCACGCTCATCCAGGTCACCCGTCTCATCATTGAGGCGGCAGCGTGCGGGCCCGTGTGGAGCGAGACGTATGCGCGGTTGTGCTGCAAGATGATGGAGCAGATCAGCCCTAAGGTGCAGGACGACAGCATCAAAGACGCAGACGGCAAGCCCATCGCCGGCGCGCAGCTTTTCCGGAAACACCTCCTCAACCGGTGTCAAGATCTCTTCAAGCTCGGCAGCCGCGGATGGTTCGCGAAGGAGGCGGGGGCGAAAGCTAACCACCACGAAACCATCAAAGCTGTGAACGAGAAGAAGGGCACGTACGGCGAGGCAAAGTTCTATTCCAACGAATACTACTTCGCACAGAAGGCCAGACGCCAGAGCCTCGGGCTGATCAAGTTCATTGGTGAGCTGTTCAAGGTGCGGATACTCACGGAGCGTATCACACACGAGTGTGTGAAGAAGCTGCTGGGCAATGTCGAGTACCCCGAGGATGAACAGATCGAGGGACTGTGCCAGCTGTTGACGACGGCTGGACAGATTTTGGACAACCCAAAGGCCCGTGCGCATATGGACGTTTACTTTACGCGGATGAAGGAGTTGAGGAAGAGCCCCAACGTTAGCCCGCGTGTGCGATTGACGCTTCAGGTGCGTGCAAGCGGGTGGTGCCGGTGCTGGTTTTTCTCATATGGCATGTGTTATTCCAGGACATCATCGAGCTGCGCGAGCGCAATTGGGTCAGCCCCAAAGAGATGGCTGCACCAACATCAATCACTGCTTCCCATGAAATTGCGAGTATATGCAATTGGTCGACTACGGGCTCCGCTGACACCTGTTTGCTTTAGGCCGTGAAAGAGTATCGACGCCAGTCGAGTTTGTCGCATGGCGGTTCCTGGCGAGGAGGTGATCGTAACCAGGAGCTTGGCCCTGATGGATGGGCCGTGGCAGGCTCAGTACCTCGACCTCCCCCTAAGGCTGGCGACCTCTCGAACTTCGGCAAGATCAACAAGGCAACACCTATGACGTTCGGACCGAGCAGTGTATTCGCCGGGAAGAAAAACGCCGCTGCCAGCAAACGTGAATCCCTATCGCGGACGAGCTCGAGGCTTAGCCAGAACCCTGAGCTCGCGGCTGAAGCTTCGGGGAAACCCAGCCGGTCTGGAAGCCGCAAGAGCAGTGTTGATTTCGGACAAACTGGTCTGCCGGAGGCACCACCCACGAGAAGGAAGCTCCAGCTTCTCCCGCGTTCGAAGCCGACTGAAGAGTCCACTCCCGCCGCCTCCAAGGACAAACCGGATAGCGCTGCTGATGCTTCAGCCGTGCCTACCGCCATGTCCGAAGCCGATGCCAAGAAGAGAGTCGATGAAGATGTCAAGGAGTTTTTTGCTGTTCGAAATCTCGAAGAGGCAGATGTGTACTTCACAAACCTCACGCCTGAACATCGCCTCCGACTCATTAGCAAGCTGGTTGGTTTCGCACTGGAGAGTAAGGAGGCAGACGCACGGCTCGTCGGTGACTTCTTCTCGCAGGTTGTGGGTAAGAGCCAGGTGGACGCAGACACCTTCGAGAAGGGCTTCATGCCCATGGCCAGTCTGCTAGACGAAATCGCCATCGATGCTCTCAAGGCACTTGAGTATATGGCAATCATGCTCAGAGGAGCAGGGATCGACAAGGATGAGGAGAGGCTCGGACGGATCACTGCAATGTCCATGAATCGTGACAAGCTATGGCAGCTTGTCAAGTCATCTTGAGGCCCCTTCGTCGTGGTGTTGCTCCCGCATCAAATCTGAAGCGCGCTGGATAACGATCCGATCAATACATCCCGGTACGAATATCAGAGACCAGCAACCAATAAAGAACTACTTAGCAACTCCGGGAAGTTTGTTATTATAATCTGTGTTTATTGTCCGTTGGGGCTTTTAGCCCTGTCAGATGATATGTTCCATGTATACGTATATACCGACGATATATGCCTGTGTTCTCCAAGAAATTGTTGGCTGGACCATCGTTGAAATAGCCCTAAAAAGGATCAGAGTGTTAGAATAACGACCCGCGAGCATGGTCAGATCATCACTAACCATAGTGTCTCAGAGTGGCAAACTGTTCATGAGTTCCAGTAGATGGGCGCTCGCAGCACCAGAATCACGGGCTTCCGCTTTCAGAGGGTGACACCACGCACATTTATTCAATAATACAGTTCACCCACGAGGACGACCCAATTGCGCGTGCCATAGTTGGGGACGTACTACAGGAAAACACTATTTCACTATATTTGAGATCTTCTCAAGGCTACATACAATTCAGGGAGTATATACTTATCCACAGAATGCATAGAGGATACAGAGTAGAGGTCGGTGCAGAAAGGGAGAGAACACACAACTAATATCCCGCGTCAAGCGGTATAATTTCAATCCAGATGGACTCCACAAGAAAAACGACTACGAAAATAGATAAGATATAGTGCATTTATGATGACAGGAACGAACATTCTGACCAAACTAACCAAGGTCAAGAAAGGACAAGTATGGGCTGGAACGGTGACAAAGAATGGACGGTGTGCGAGACACCAGAGATATAGAGAAACGACCCGCGTGGGCGGGCGAGAGCAACCACTGTTTAACATATTGAAATGAATAACTGGGTGACATCTCGTTCAGTAGACCAAACAACTGACACTGTTGGCCCACTAGATACATCCAAAGCGACATATCCTCGGTTCGACATCGATTTCCTCTTCGATAGCAGATTCTGGGACAGGCTCAGGTTCAGGCTCGCGCTTGATGTAAGTCACCGCAGCCTCGGCGACTACGGGATTGGGCTCGGGCCCCCGGATGATGTTCGAAGAGACAAACTCCCTCTAAATGAGACCAGTGCGTCAGATTGGTGGGCATAAATGAAGAACGGCAGGCAACATACGGCAACAACATCCTCGAAGGGTGCGATGCCTTCTGTACCAGTGATAACAAATGGGATGGGGCTGGCTGAAACAAGCAGTGACACTGATACATAACACGGATAGTGAGCATTGGTCTACAGGAAGGGCAGTAAACATACAACAAGCGAGGAACACGGCGACGAAATACGCAAAGGAGGTGAATTTCGCGAACATCTTGGATTACGGAAGGATATCGAGGTGCCCGGAAGACTCTCGGAAATGAACGATAGAGTGAATGAAAGGATAGACCGTGAAGTCCGAGGGGTGAGCCACTAGATCGTGGACGAGTACTTGTTCCAAGCAATAATAATGCAGTCGGGGATGGGCGGCGAACTAGTACCGATACCAAAAGTCAACAAAGAGATCCTTAACGTACCATCCCTGGCCGACCGTCCTTTTATCTGTTGAGGCAACGAGGTCTATGTACAAGGCAACACTGGTGTGCCTTTGTGCCACCATAATCTTCCAACCAGAAGATGTTCCTATGCTCACGACTTACGCGGTGCGACCAGGAAAAGGTCAAACAAGCAGCCGTATATGGAGCACCCCTTCAGTGCGCGTGGCCATGCGTTTGAGGTATATATATCGTTGAGGCGGATGTACCAACACTCTTTGTGAAATCATGGGTCCTCGATCCATGAGTGCCTTAAACTCGTCGGAGCGCGCAACACGGGAGCACCGGGGCCGTTAGGCGTGAGATGCTGGACCTGAAGGTATCGCGAGAACTGGCAATGTCAAAGGATTTCAAGGGAAGGCAAAGCCAGAAAGAAAACAAGGCGTTTCGGTGAATGCCGAATCGGGAACAAGGTCGTTTCACATCAAGCCATGCCGTTTACCACATCATCCCAAGAATCATCACGCTCAACGAGGTCGTTCGTTTGTCCATCTCGAGAGTATTGTCAACCACACCGTTACACCATATCGTAACCGTCAGTCGTAAGTATAGAGCGCGCCCAAATGGCCACGTAGTTGAAAGTTTACACAAAAACTTCAGCCTGCGACAGGCCTCGGATGGTTCCAAGAGCACTAGACGGAAGCTTATCATGCCGCGGGCTCAATCGCGCGAATGTCTCCAGAACAGTTATGTATCTGAGACGGCTATCTGTTATCGACGACCTTCAAACGACTGTTAACGACCACGATATCTCTTCAAGCAATGGCAAGACCCAAACGACAATAACTAAATAGTACATGGCCTATACATAGGGTATATCTCTCTCTCAATAAACTCTTCGCCTATTCTCTATCTTAAATATATGTCCAACCCCTTCAGCACCTATGACGAGCCACAATGTCCCCCAACCAACGTTTGTAATCCTCTCGTCACTCAAAGGGCGATTCCAAGGACGAGGAGAGGCAATACAATCATGCTGCCGACTCGAACACTTCTGTCTGCATCACTGGAACCTGACCCAGGCGTTCCCTGTGAGGTCGGGCTTGTGCTAGTCTGGGATGGAGTAGACGACGTGGTGCTCGTCGTGCCATTCAAGCGTATCGCATTTCGCTGATGAATAACACGTCAGACAACCCGCGACGATATTTTCAAGATCTCACCTCAAACCCTGCCAGCGTCTCTGTGCTACTTTCATTATCATTGATGACTCCGACCCCACCCTCTCCACAAGTACTCCAATCGAAGAACCACATGGTCTGTTGATAATTCTGCTCGAGCATAGGTACGCTTAAGATGGACGCGTTGCTTCCGTTGCCAGCAAGACGGAGCAGCGAGTCGAACCCATTAATGGTTGGGTCCGAGTCGTGAGCAAGCACACAAGGCGCGGCAAAAGTGGACTGCGTTGCAGTATGGCTTCCCAAGGTGAAGTTAAAAATGACGGTGTCCCCGAGGTTGGCGGTTACGCGTTGTGGTTGGAACACGAGTGATGCATTGGTGGTGGTATTACCCCCGACAGTGATAACAATGTCTTTGGAAACCGTGAGTGCGACAGCGGACAGCTATGACAAGTCAGGTTTTCGTTTTATTCTGCTCAATCCCGGAGAAAAACTGACAAGGGACGCGCAAAGGGCTCCAAAACGCATGGTTGACGGTGCAGACGAGAGAGATGGGAGAAGGAGGCAAAGGCAGGGAAACACGCGTAAGACCGCGAGGACGGGGTATTTATGCGATCAGTGCCTTCTTCATTTCGTCCCGAAACAGTGCGCCCGTTGACCAAATAAAATGGAACCATCGAGCCAGCGGAAGAGGTGCGCGTTAGCTGTGATTGGGTTAGATAGTGGATGATGTCGTCACTAACGTCATCAAGTCCGTTGCTGAGCTGTTCGATCTGCTTGCAGATGGTAACTACTACTCAAGAGGGCAACATCAAATGACACAGCGAGATACTACCAGTTTCCGGACATTCAGAATAGCGAAGGAGGGCGCATGAAGGTGGGTATGATATACGAGGCGACGTGAGCACTCCCTTCTTTGCGTTCTCTAGTGCTTCGTGAACTCATGGCTTTCAACCTGCGTAGGCCCACAGGGTCTCAAAACGGGAGCTCTATTGTCAAAGTGCGAGTGCTTCCAAATGCACCGTCCCATACCAATACAGCCACCTTAACTGATCGTAAGTCCGATCTCACAAGTTGGACGAGACCCTTGCGCGAGCTTCTGCCGGATGTGAGTGTTATCTGGCCCACAGGTACTCATGGAAACCGAGGCTACGCGACTTCAGAGGCAAATCCGCCAGCATGTTGTGCACCCCTCGATGTTGCGTTGGTGTTGCAATCCTTTGCTCATGCGTCTCTATTGACATCGCAGTCCTCGGATCGACGAGTACACGAATGTGGAGTTCATTATGAACCTCGCTGTCCTGTTAAACGAGTGATATCGAGTATCTGGTATGCATATATAACCTAAGCGCTGCAGTCATCGCTTGTATGTATCGCGATCAGTAACTGTCACTCGAATGGGGTGAGAGGTTACGGTTCTAGTGAGGCAAATTCTGATTGATGAAGCTGACAGTGAGAGTGTATCTCGTCGATGTTGATACCAACGGGGCACATGGCAGCAGCTCTGCTCTTGGATTTGGGGGCGAGTATCCGCTTGCCCAATAGTGATGCCTCTTGTCTTTCCCTCCATACTTACCTGGACATTGTTTTTGCTTGGCGTGCTTACTTTCAAAGACTCTGGTGAATCATCCTCCACCCAAAGTGTGCACTTGGAGTTTGTCTCGTCTTTCACAAGCAACATAGCTCAAACCTGTGATACCGGATTCTACTATGCAATCACGCGCATATATGCACTCTGAAAACCGGGATGTCAGTGGGTATGCCGCACGGCCAACACCGCCCTCATTCGCCAACACCTACGATCCCGGCACACACCCCTACCTCGCTGGGATGTATCTCAGAGGCACTACCGACCCGGACGTCGCACCCGGTTACGGGTATGGTTTCCCAGTTCTAGCCCCAACGCAGGAATTTTTGATGTCGGCCGGGATGTTGCAAGTTCTCGATCAATCTCAGTCCTTCCAGCTCCCGGTCACATTCCGCGTGTTCCTTAGCGAACAAGGCATAATGGAGGCGTTCCCCGTATCTACACATGCGTCGACGTATACGCGAGGTATGTTCCCGTGGGCACGATCATCGTGATACCGGTATCTCAAACAAATGTTTCAGGTTCCCCCAGTACAACCTTACAAAACGACGCGGAAACATACCTAGTGAGTCCAATGTATACTTTTCGATTCTCACATATCGCAATCGCTATAACATGCGCCCGGCTATGCACAGCCCAGTCCGAGTAGTTCAAATCTCTGGGACCTGGCTTCCGAAGAGCTACAGGTCATGAATTCAGTGGAACGGGGGTTATGCGAGAGTGCAGAACTACAGACCCCTCCCCAGGCCGAGTATATCACACGAGACCCGAATTCCTCTCCGGTGCTGATTCACTCTTCTCTCCGTCCTTCGGCTCCGTCTGTCATCCCCCCAGCTACACCTGGTCGATGTGACGCTGTGGTCGAAACAAGCTCCTCCCACTACGGCCCAATCGACCCAGAATATAGGATCCACGCTGTGTCGGGCGAGGTTTTCATGGCTCTGACAGAGCCTTTTCTCATGGAGGGCCTTTTCAACGTCGCGTAGCTGTTACTCAGGAACCGAGTCTCTTCTCTTTTTCGTGTCACTCGACCTTCTCGGACTGTTAACCTGTTTATACCTTTTTGCCACTCCTTGTGAGCTCGGTAGCGGACACGCTAGTTCATATCATTTGATTTCAAATTTACCCCTCAGTCCAAGTATGCGCTGGTGGGTGCGGCGGCCCAGGAAGCAATCTTCTCCTTCCACAGTGCTGGGCGATCGGAATCTCGCAACCATGGGCGTGGGTGAGTGGCAGGAGACGCTCTGATTGTCCTAGAATGATATATATCGATAAGAGAACACGGGAAAGAATATACGAAACCGAAGGTATTGAGCGCTCAATCATCCCAGAACTGCCAGCGCGCTTACGCCGGATTGAAGTTTGGCGCAAGGGGATTACATAAAGCGATTGTTTGGATCGGAGGTCTTTGGCAAACAAAGACTGAAGCGCTGAATTTAGACTTTTTGGTTCTTGAATCCACACTTCGATGGGCAGCTCGTGGCTCCTCAGTGGCCCTTGTCACGCTCGGGAGTCCCAAGATCCATCCAGCGATAAGCTGCCACCAGATACGATGCCTGTCGGGCGTCGACGCGTCGATATTGTGGCAGTCCGTTTGGCAGTTTCTACAACGCCCGCCATTGCTGGTAGACGATGAGTAGTGGATAACGATCGAATGTTGTATGTAACCTTGCCCGAGCTCTATGTGGTATATTGCACGTTCACAAGGACCATACTTCTGATCAGCTGAATACCACCCGCTCTGCATTCCGAAGGTATTTCACTGGGGCCCTGGCTCGCGGAATGTGACGGCCACTTGCGATTGGCAGCAGTCAAGGCCAGTTGTTCGGAGAAGTATCTAAGGCACCTCTGTGGTCTATATCGGACACAAATACCGGCGCTCTAGAAATCAGGAGGGGAAACTTCTTGTGCGTTTTCCGACCCAATTCCTAGACGCCCAGACCTATTGGTCGATGGCAACCGAAGGTGCTTTATGGCGTGCTATGTGGACTTCCCGGTGCTGCCCCGAGGTAATCGTCCCCCACTTTCCCCCAGGAAAGCAACAGACGCCCTTTTTTCGGATTTCAGCTAAATCAGTTCTTTTCGAGTGGTTCTCCAACGTGTCTGCCGCAGCCGCAAGAGTCCACGGAACAAGCTCCATTATCTTGTGGCTTTGGTCCCCGCTGCTGGTATGACTTCCCCGTCCTTCACAGTGGCAGCTCCCGATATCATGGGAACCAGTACTGACACCGATTCGTCTGCCTCATCGGAGCTGCCACTTTGCATTGGCATCGTGTCGAGGGCCTCGTCGTCCGTGTCCGGGAAGACATAAATATGAGGACAGAAATGCGCAACGTCGTATCTTCAACCCAAGCACGATTTTACTTCTAATGTCATCGACCGTTAACCAGCAGTACGCGTTGTTTTTCCTCGAGCCACTTGGGCTACCACTTACTTACTCCCCTCAGCGATATCTATCGTTGTGAAATTCACGGCGACTTCACCGCCGGAAATCCATTGCCTTCCATCAACCCCCGTGCTACGGAATTGAACCCCACCTCGGCTGCAGAGCCTATCCCTGGCTGTCAATGGTGTGCTTTGGCATTGAGCTCGGCTTCCCGACTTGTCTAATGTTTTCGCGTGGTACGGCAGCCACCGTTTCCGCGAGGAGATTATGTTCCCGCTCAATCAGGGTGCAACGCCCACACAAATCCTCCAAGGTATCGCTGACGGAACATTGCCGTCTCCCAGTCGCAAACTTTATCTCACACACACACGCCGTACTCTTATGTGCGAGGGGGTACGAGTTGATGAAGAGCAACTCCGGAGCAGTGCCCAGCGCGCGCCAGAGGGTAAAATGTTCGTTTACGAATGTCACTGGCACAAGGAAGGTTCTGCGCCGTGTGGTTTATGGGTCGAAGGGCTCAAAATCTCGATGGGAAGGCACTTGCAGGACTGGCATGACGTAAGCATTGCTGGCAAGCAAAAGATATCATGTCTCTGGGGCAAATGCAACAAAGAGATGAATGAAGAGAGCATAGCGCGGCATGTCGGCAGCGACGCCCATCTGTCGATCAAATACGTCTGTTCTACCTGCAACGTGGAATTCGCCCGAGAAGATGCTTTTCAGAGACACAGGGAAACGGTCGCGGGGACGGCGTGCAGGACAGCGACAGCCACCATCCTGCATACCGGACGTAATGTTCGCGTCATCGACAGTCGTACCGCTTTCGGGCCTAGCGCCGCTTGATCGTGCTTCTCCTGACCTCCGTCGTTCCACATGCGAGTGAGTGCTCGTGTTAATCAATATCTGTGGTTTAACGTCGGCTGATTACTGAATTCTCTCGTTGAGGGAATAGCCACAGGGCACTCTGTTACCCATGCCTATTCGCTTGTCGTCTGTCGGTAGAACCATGCATCGACATTTTCGTTTCATTCACTGGGCCATATTCAACCTTGGCAATTTCCTTCTTATACTTTGCGCACTTCAGCGAGCTCAACCTCGATTTATTTTGTCCTCTTAATTAACGAACACTCGGTTTCATCCATTCCTTCCGTTCCGGTCGTTAGTTTTTTTTTTCTTTCTTTTCAATTCAGCTGTGGGTGGTTGCCACAAGTTTTCCCTTTCGGCCTCACTCAGTTTGGTTCGGGTTCGCACGGCGCTGTTTAGGACGGCTTGAATATGGAGGCTTTGAAGTTTGGCCATCCACAAACTTGCCAAGAACACAGCAGCCACTTGCCTCCCCCCAGCCTGAGGCCCGTGCGACAAGCTTCGAACAGGAAATCAATTCCAGTCAGCATAGACGCTGTCACATTCGAGCACTTCTTACTGCCACCATAGAAAGGTAATACTAACCATTCGAGAATTGAATCTACCCTAGCAGGCATTCCGTTCTCATAAGCCTTTGTGTGGCAGCCACGTTTAGGATTCCGAGATCATTTGACCTTGTAGCAACAGGACCAAAGTTTACATTGCCTGACGGCATTGTTGGTGAGCGTATCGCTCTCGGCCGCCTGATAGCCTCCTGCCACTTGCGAGGTGGTGGGTTCCCATCCATTTTGGTAAGGCGAGCCATATAAATCTTACGAAAGCTATCACCGATCCTGATTCGTTCAAGCTTGCCACTCTTGATGGTGGAGAAAGGGGCTTTCCTTGCTTTGCTCAAGCCCTTCGTGTATAAAGTGCGATAGAATATGTCACTCTCTCAGCCCAGCTCGCATCGTGTGTCATGTCTCAACGCGAAACACCCGCTCCTGGCACTCCTAAATATTCTCATAGCGCTCCTTCCTCCAGGGAGTTCCACCCGACTAGCCCAGATGAAGCGGCAGAAATCGATGCCTCACACGCTGCTCCTGATTTACTATTCCAACAGCGTTGTGCTGACCTGGTCGACTGTGTCTTACTGCTACCCATTAGCATTCATAGCCAACGCGGCAATGACGCGGGCGCCTCGTCGGCATATACCAATTCGCACGACGGACTTCTTCGGTTCGATAGAGCTAGCGCTCCCATTAAGCCGAGGGGGGCAGCTATTGACCTCGAGTCCATTGTTCGAAGGTCTGTCTGTGCTATTCCATAGAGCACCCTGAAGAGGGCTAATTACCCTGGCGCGCTCTGCAGTGCGAGAAAGCGCCACTTGGACCAGACGTACGCGTCCCTATTTTCCCCTGATACACCAATTGCAACAAGCCTGGCTGCTGTCCGTGATATACGACCTGAATAGTAAGCCTCATGTACTGAGTAGCCGAGACCTTTTCTGACCAGACTGCGCAGTGGTCATATCGAGCGGGTCACAATTCTTGAAACGAGGACGGAAGAAAGGTCTGGTTTGAGTATAGATGCGTTCGCTATCCCAGATCCTGTCGCACCGAGCCAGTCCATTCATCCAAACCCTCATCCACCGGATACTTTGTCCATAACGTCTCGTCCTTCATGCCTCATGCTAAATCAAGCAACTACCACGTTCCTCCCACACGGCTTAAATGGATCCACGAACCTGGAGCTTAGTCCGGTAGAATCCGGATCAGCACCTCGGATCACATGGTGTGACGGTGTTCTGATGGACGAACAGGATCTACAGGATGGTCAGTACGCTGCCGACGGCCAAATGCGTGTCTACGACTGTCTCTGGGATATGACGCCTTGTACGCTATCCGTTGGAGGAGACAGACTCAGAATGGCAAGACACCTGCAGGTCTGGCACGATGTGAGGGCGGGTGACGGGGGACAGATGACCTGTCTCTGGGATAAATGCGGCAAGAGGGTGAATAAGAAGAGTATCGCACGACATATCACAAACGTACATCTAGGCCTGAGGTCGATCCGCACCACTTGCGGTAACAACACGTCGCCTAACGACACTTGGCAGAGGCACCGTGACTTAAAGACAGAGGCATACAGTCACATCAGGAAACCGGGGAGGCACTGGTATTTCCAGACGGATTTGATAAGCAGGCACAAGTAAGGAGGGGTTGTATATAGGTTTATCTAGAAAAATAATAGGGTAACACAAGGATATCGCTTTATCAGCACAAGATAAGTCCGATATTTGATGACATTTAATTAGTAGTTCGATAGTCAGTTGACAATAAACTCATAAGCATTCTGCTAGTCTGAGAAAGGTATGTCTACTAAATAATGGGGTGGGCATAAGGATATTGCTTTATCAGCACAAGATAAGTCTGATATCCGATGGCATGTAATCAACAGTTTGATATTCAATTGACAATC
>MU266708.1:0-12409 GCA_021014945.1 Leucogyrophana mollusca | reverse complement strand
CCTGCGTGTTCCAAATTAGTATGCCTGCATGTTCCAAATTAATAGTATGCCTGCGTGTTCCAAATTAGTATGCCTGCGTGTTCCAAATTAGTATGTCAGTGGAATGCTAGGGTGCTGTGATCCCTCGACTCCTTGTATGATGGTGTTCCAAAAGTAGGACGCCAGCGGAACACTAGGGTGCTGTGATTGAACCGACCCATGGCCATGGGAATGCGAGTCGATACACCGTTCCATCGATTTTGGCCTCAGGGGACCACTTCCCCGACTCTCCAAGGGAGAGGAGGGTTTTACGGGGTCAACTTTTCATCGCCCAGCCAAACAGTATGCGGCGTGAGACATTATTAGTAATTAATATTACAAATCTTATTGGCGATTGTGACCGCAGTTCACGACATACTGAGTGCGTTTTTTTGTGCGATTTTTACTGCATCGTCTCCGTCGCTCACGACGATTTCAGCTAGTCGGGTGCAGCAGTTGAAGATTCAGCATAGACGGAAAACTTGTAATCAGTAATGTGTCGCGTCCGTGAGAAAATCAGCAATCGCGTCAACGACATGTTTTGGGATTCTACGGAGTCGGGGACTGGCGCTACATGTATAAAGTCGGTAGTCCGATCACGCTTCACTTCCCAGGGGGGCCAACTACGTCACGATGCGAAGCTTGCCCACAGGCAACAGGAAAGTTTGTATCGTGTGAAGTCCTACAGGGGTGCTCATAACGAGCGCGGAAATTTTGGTGGCTGAGGGGGGATGCGAGTCGGCATTCCATTGCTTGATGTTATTATTATTGGCCCCCGGCAGACACTTGTATAAAGTCAAGGCCCGTCGCATGAATGGCGACCCACCCCCACGAAAGTAACGAGACGGCCAACTCGAGTTATAAACACTTCAACACTGCACATTGTTGTCCTACCACCGCTTCCACTTGTGTGCTTTCTTTTCTCGCTATCGATTCAGACACAATACGTGTACCCAACGTCACTTGGGAATATTCATTCATACCAGCAATTATCCCTCAGGAACCTCACCTTTAGCACAGAAATATATCATGAGGTATGCGCCCCTTTGATTTATGTCTCTGATGACGGTCTTGACCCACATCTATCAGTCTTCCCGATGACTTGCACGGATATCCTCTCCCCATCCGTGAACTTTATCGACGGGCAGAAGTCAATGACCACCCTCAAGAGGTGTTTCAACAGTAAGTGACGAGTGTAGTTTTGTGTACAGCATGTTTACGCACAGTGATATTTGAAGGAATGTCCCGCTTGGTTACGCAGATAGTTTTTGGGCGGGATTGCAGCAAGCCCTCACCAGTGCTGCGACCCCCCAGCCTTTGGTGGACATCTACACTCCCACTCCTCCTATCACGGGGGAACCGGCGATGGTTCGGTACGATCCGCAAAGATATCTTGGACTCATGATTAATAATCATTCTGGATACAACCATCAATATTCGGCCGCCTATCACACCAGTGTCTCTTACCAGAATTCCATCGGAGATTACGCTCCTTTCGTCGACCAACCCATCTCCTTCAACCTCCCGGTGACCCCCTTTGACAACCTTCCGCCATCCCCTTCTACCCAAGGCAATTTGTTGTTGGCACCTGATATCTTGAACGTACCCTCGGAACGGGCGTTAGGCGCGAGTTCACTCGCTCATTTCGCGGAAGCACCCACCGCACCTAGATGTCAGTTCGACCGCAATGGGTCCCCATGCCACACATCAATCATTGCCAAGCGACGTGAAGCTGCGGAGCACTTGCGGCTTTACCACAACGTTAAGATCAATAGCTCACGGGTGACGTGCCTCTGGGACGGGTGCATGAAAGAGATCCGGGCTGACTCCCTTTCGAGGCACATCGTGAACCGCCACACGAATACTAAACTGGGCTAACCCAGATGCTTCAAGATGTTATCCTCCGTCAGTTCCTTGCGGAGGCACGGGGAGAGTGGTTGTGGTGCAAAGAGAGGCGCGTCATAGACTTTAGCGAAAACCGGCAACAGTGATTGGAGGCCGCGCGGGGTGTCGAGGATGACGCGGAAGTGGCCTGTGAAATTGAATACCGACCGATTTATAAGCCTAACGTGAATGCCGAACAGTTCACCTCGTGGACGGCGCAACAGTGCAAAGGCAGAACTACTTCAGGATGGGTCGATGTTCATTCACTGCAGACTCACCGCCAGCCAGCGGGTGCAGATGTGGGTTGTGATGGCGAGTGGATATAGCGCCACCGCACAGGCCGTCCGTCTTGACGTCCAGAGGGGAAATAAATTCCGCAGTCCTCGTAGCCCACCTGAGTGTCGACGGCAGCCCATCGAGGATGGCATGGTGCATTGCACTGTGAGAATTGCAGGGTGGACTGCCTGTCGAGAATGGTATCGGGCGAGGCTGGGAACAATGTGCGTGCGGGATGGCGGTTTCACCAACCGCTTCAACGACTACTTGAGTGGATGACATCGTCATGCGTAAGCCTATATTCTACACCCACGTAGTCCTGGAAATCTCAAGATAGCGCTCGAGTCGGTGGGGTATCACATCCTTGTGGATTGTCGCACCACAGTGTGACAGCAGGGAAACCGGACGTGTTGAGGTATTGATTACAGCGAAATCACATTCTGGGTCTTGTGCCAACAGTAACTTTCGACTTGCACAGAGGCGCTGTTGGGTGGATGAAATTGAGAGCTCAGGAAGAAAGTGTCGCGGAAGCGATAACAGATAACAGATTTTCAACGCAAACGCTGTGTCTGGAAAGTGCGCGGGGTTCGAATTCCCATGCAAGATTCTCGGGGGGGTGCATCTGGATTCGTGCACTCATGGACCAACAACCTCTGGAAACCCGGGCTTGAATGTGCAACTCTAGCTCAGCGCTGTCGTGCGCACAAGTGCCATTGTCCACCTGCCTCCCGTTTGCGAATCACATCGGGGTGCCAAATTTGTGGAGGATGCTTCGAGCCTGCACGACAAGTTCTCACATTTGCCACCTGGCCCTCGTGGCTTACTTATCGGTGTGCACACTTCCAAGCCCGCCGAACTTGCGTCGAGTCCCACCGTAGCCACAGGTGCGTGTCCTTTCAATATGAAAAGCTGGTGGCTGGTCTGCTGTGCGGCTGTTACAGTGCCCGCGACCTTCGATAAGAATTGAGATAGAAAGTGCTGCGTTGAAGAAGAGTTGGAGGTCTGTTGTTGCGTATTCACGGAGGATTCGGCCGACGTGTACTAATAGTGCTGCGTTGGGTCTACGCCGTGGAGGACAGTTGTGGATGTAAATGTCGAAGACACTTTTCCATCGCGGAGCGGTCGTAGCTATAGTCCAAGATCGTCCTCGTGCTCTTCACATCACAGCTCCTCGAACGCAACGAGAGGGCCGGCGGCCAGCGATCAGGACAATTCAAATCTCGCAGTGGCCAAAAAAGTAGTCACACGTGACGAATGACATCAGCCCCTATTCAATACATCTATCACAACGGCCACCATGATTCGCATTGCCCGCCGCACACGTCTCTACGGAACCCTCTCCCAGGGACACTCCACCAGAAAACCCACATACGACCCCCAGTCCCAATCAGCTCAAGCTGCACAATCCGACACAGACACCCCCCATGCCCCCTCGGACGCATCAGGCAATCCAGAGCGCATAGGCTTCGCAGAACAAGTCGGGTCCGCCAGCGCATCCGCACAGGACGTCTCCAGCACAGCTGAGAAAGGTTCCGCAGAGGAGGCCGCTGCCCCGGGGCTCTTCTCTGCAGTAAAGCAGGCTATGGGATTTGAGACAAGTACGGATGACGTGAAGCAGAATAAGGGCAGGGGAGAGGGTGTCACGGGCTCGGGCACGAACCCCACCTCCAGTCGCAGGTATCACACCTCCGCCGTTCTGCAAGCAACCCCTCCGTCGCAGAAGCCGAAAGAGAAAACTCTCGGAGACCAGAATGAGCATCTCGTCCATAAGAAGGATCCGCGCGAGAAGGACGGAGGCAAGGGTAACGCCGGAGATGATCCCGTCCTGCCTTCTCACCAGCAGTCGGACTCGGACAAGGCGCCTGCGGGACATAGAAAGGGGGGGTCGGGTTATGGCAGCGACGATCCAGAGAGGTTCACAAAGTAGATGAGACTTGCTTTCGAACAGCTTACATTGATACTCGGGATGGTACATACACGTCGGGAAATCCTCGCGGGGACGGTTTTTGATGATGGCAAATACTATAACATGGTTACACCGGTGAAGATGTACATAAAATACGAACCCTAACGCTATCCTGCCTCGCAATGTTACCCGCCCCTCGGTCTCGACCTACCTCTATCAGTCTTCCCGACTTGCACGTATGTCCTCTTTCCATCTGTGAACTTTATCAATGGGGCAGACGTCAGTGGCGAGCCTTTGGCGATGTCTCAACAGTAAACCCGCCCTCCCGAACGTATCCTCGGAACCAGCGTTAGTCGCTCATTTCGCGGAAGCGTTCGCCGCACATCGACGTTGGCCCGACCACCATGCGTCGCAATGCCAGGGATTGTTCTTTCCCAACCAACTTGACGTTGCGCAGCACTTGCGGCTTTATCATGATATCAAGACAACCGACTCACCGGTGCATGCCTCTGGGTTGGGTGCATGAGCAAGATGCGGGCCGACCAACTTGCGAGGTACATCGTGGACTACCACATGAATGCGTACTAAACCGAGTCGCCCCAGATGCTTCACAGAAGACCCGTCGTGCAAAGAGAGGCGCGCCATAGAGTCTAGCAAAGACCGGCAAGTCGTAGCAGGTCCATGTTCAATAGTTTCCTCGCCTGTGCGCCGAAGCCTTGACGTCAGCATCGAGACCAGACGACTCAAACAAGGGACGCACCGCAGTCGTTGGCAGGATGTGTTTTCACAATAACTCCACGGTCAGTGTGTGTGCCATACCCCACGTACCGCGTGGGTGCGCGGCACGGACGACGGAATTGAGCGAAGGTCGAAACGTCCCCGCGGAAGGTAGACTGCGGGAGTCCGAAGCTGAGCGCTGCTGCGCAAATGGCCCACTAAAGGCATGCAAACGGCTGTGGGCGCTGGGTTGGGGAACTCAGATGCCCAGCGGTTCGCAGCAGGACCGTGTAGCGGGTTGTCGGAGAAGCAAAAATCGCGACCTGCCCTGAACTCTCACGGTGGTATTCGGACGGGTAGGCAGGACCCGGCGGGACGGCCAGCGAATGATGGATCCACGGTTCTCACTGGACTGTGAGTGTGGAATATCGCTAGCCTTGTACCGTCCGAAATCCTGCAGGAATGTCCAGCGCCGTGTTCCGCCAGCAGTCCATCATGCTGGTATAAAAGCGGGTTTACTTGGCGGTGTCTCTTTCAGTTTCACCTCCATCTCTGGTTCCCCTCATACACTGAATTATAAGCCGATCGGTGGGTCATCGAGTCAGCGCCAACGGTGTATTGCACCACTAACATATTTCGTGCTTCACTATTAGTACCCCAACACCACCGGTGCTCGCGAAGTTTTTATTGACAGTAGGACCCGTCGCATCTCTCGGTCTGCTGTACATCGTGACGCAACCCCTCAAGCCCCCGCACCAGCTCGAGCTTTTGTTATTGCGTTACTTTTCCACAGTCTGGTAGTTATCGGGACTCCATGATGCCATCCGAAGGTGCCACTGACCAGCTGTCCTTCTAGTTTGCGTCCCTCAGCCTCTGTAAGGTCCAATTTGCGCCGTCGCACCACGTTGTTTCGCCCCAAATAGTGGACTCGCCAACCTGATCTTATCGTCTGCACTAGTTGTAAGTCGTCGATTTGTTTTCGGTGATGAATATAATCTAATATCACCCCAGGTACCCCAGATTTCTACATGGGCGTCGAAATATTTTATTCCAAGACAAACGGCCGTAGTGGCACTCACCACGTTCCCGGCATTGTTGTGAACTTGAAAAGGCGGTATTATGGTCGCCCAAAACATGTGATCTTGGGCATCATAAAGGAACCTCCTCCGGGGCAGCTGAAGTAAGAGAGGACATCTTTTATAATAGTGTTGTTTCGTCTCCCTCGTACGGTACTAAATATCGTGGACTTCGTGTGTAACCTATAGTCATGAAGGCTTGATTTACGTGGCTAGTGTCTGGTGATACGAAATTGAAGGCGAGCCTGTTTTTCCCCAACGGGCCAACTCCATCCCGCGAGCGAGTGAACCTTGTTGCAGGATCTTGCATGGAGGTTTGAACTCCGCGATGCTTTTAGATATGGGCGGATACGGCGCTTCCGCGAAACTTTTACCGTGACATACATCCACCAAACGACGTCGAGCAGCGTCTAGCACAAGTCGAAAGTCGTCGGTGCACAAAACCCACCCGATCTCGCCGCAGTAAAAAACACGACACACACAATTCCCCGCTGTCTCGTTATAAATCACCCTGGCGCGACGGCTTACCGTCACTAAGATATGGTTCCCACGCCGGCCTGAGTGTGGCTTCGAGGCTTTCCGGGACTTTGGGTGTAGAATGTAAATGACCATGAAGCGGGTTACAGGAATATCAGGATGAGATCGAGGTCTGGTACGTCGATGATGTTTGTTGTGGGGTTCCGTGGCCTGACATGGGTACCGAATGGCGGCGTCTGATCTCGACCGCAACTTCATCACACACCGATCATGATATGTGACGGACCACTGCCGTCCTCAGACTGTCGTATCACGAAGCCCACCTTACTTCGACCCCGAGGACGCATTAATCAATGTGTGCAAGGCCCCATGCCAGAGCTCGTACCTACGTGCGCGTCGAGTATGGCACATGGGGACCCTGGGCTTTTATTGGAGTTCATTGTGAACACGCGTCTAGCACTGGGACAAATCAGCGTTGCGCCGACCGTCGACTCAAACCAACGACATACCCCTCCTCTCAGTCTGACGGGGTCAAACACGGCCTGCGCGACAAGCTTTATCTCTACGCCGCCTGGGGGCTGAGGAGGCAGGCGAGGCCTGCGTGGGGCTTGCAGGGGAGGAGCTAGAAGAACGGGATGACGTTTTCTGTGCAGATGTGCTCGGAGGGGAGTGTCGCGTGGCGGAGGTGGTGCGGGGGGTGTGAGTACTGGAGGGGGTAGGCTTGTACAGGCGAGGAGGTGCGGCGGTGGAGGGAGGCGCAGAAGAGGCCGGCGAGTGCGTTGCGGAGGCCAGCCCAACAGTCGTCGATGGTGGAAGCAGCGCCGTCTGGCATCCATGGCCATAGCTCTGCGCCGGTCTGGACTGCGGGGTGTTCGAAGTGGCCCCAGGAGTCGTATTTCCACTTGCCTGTGTTGAGGGAGAGGTTCAGTTCCGTTATTGCGTACTTGCGGAGGATCTGGCCTGGGGGGGTGAGAAGAGCATATAGTGCTGCGCTGGGTCCGGAGGACAGTCGTGAATGTAATCGTCGAAGATACTTTCCCATCGCGGAGCGATCGCAGCACAAGGTCTCCTTCGTACACTTCACACCACACGCTGTCGAACACAACGAGCGGAACGACCAGTAGCGACCAGGACCTCAAATTTCACAGTGGCCAGGGAAGTAGCCACACGTGCTCCAGGTGATGAATGTCATCAGCCCCTATTCAATACGTCTGTCACAACGACGACCACTATGATTCGCATCGCTCGCCGCAAACGTCTCTATGGAACGCTTTCCCAGAGACACTCCACCAGAACACCCCCACACGACACCCCCCATGCCCCCTCAGACCCATCAGGCAACCCAGAGCGCATAGCCCTCGCAGAACAAGTCTGATCCGCCAGCACATCCGCCCAGGACGTCTCCAGCACAGCTGAGAAAGGCCCCGCGGAGGAGGCCGCTGCCCCGGGGTTCTTCTCCGCAGTCAAGCAGCCTATGGGATTCGTGACGAGTACGTGAATTAGAACAAGGGCAAAGGAGCGGGCGTCACGGTCTTGGGGCACAAACCCCACCTCCAGTCGCAGGTACCACACCTCCGCCGTCTGCCAAGCAACCCCTCCGTCGTAGAAGCCGGAGGAAAAAACTCTCGGAGACCAGAACGAGCATCATGTCCATAAGAAGAATCCGCGCGGGAAGGACGGAGGTAAGGGTAACACCGGAGGCGATCCCGCCCTGCCTTCTCACCAGAAGTCAGACTCGGACAAGGCGCCTACGGGACACAAAAAGAGGGGCTCTGGTTAGAGAGGTTTGCAGGGTCGACGGGACTTGCATTTTTTATGCTACAAGCGGCTACCCTACATCGATGTCAAACACGCCGGGAAATCCCCGCGAGGACGGTTTTGGTGGCATGGCAGCACTATCAAATGATCGCACCGGTGAAAACGATACAAGGTACGAATTCGGGTGTCCTGCCTCGTGGTGTGTCAGCCGCCCCGCACATTTTTTGAGAATGTGCTCTCCAACCAAACATTCGAGCATGAATTGCGGAAGCGCCCGATCTCATCGTCTATGGTGCTTCCATACGTTCATCCACTTCCGTGCCACGACACCACCTTTCAAGACGTAAGAGTCGAGCTTCGCCGCACCCACGGACGGGAGGAACCTCCTTATACCCGCTAACTGTGTAACGCCAGAATGGAAGGCCATACCATTCAAGTCAGCGAAGCACGAAGAGCGCCCGGGAGCAGACCAGATGAAACAAGGCACGGAGCGTAACGTGAGTATTGAATATGGAAGATTCAGCTTCTGGACAGCGCAACGGTGTAAAACGTAGAACCGCGGAGGTGGGACGGGAAGGGTCGACGGTCATTATGGCCGTCAGTGAACCGAGGATAGGAGAGCATCCGGGAAATGGACTGCATCAAAATCTCTACGGTCGACTCTCCAGGTCTGGCCCTGGCACGGCGGCTGGCTCTCCTCCCACTCACTTACCTACTGCTGCCCACCCATTGCTCGCTGTTCGCTGTTCGTCGCCCACCGCCCTCTGTATACTGCCAGTGGACCTCCTGTCAGCCGTGCAGGCATGCGAGGCCCTTCACGAGACAACATACAACCAGCTGATATCTCTTGTCCACAATGCATCAGCGCTCGGGCGCTCGAAAACGATCTGACGGAAATCTCCTACGTTCCCTAATACGGTGACCTGCTCGTGTTTAGTTTCCATCATTTCCATCACTATACTCTTCGTGGCAGACCTCGAGTGCCTCCGTCCACGTGTCTCCCGGTGATGTAAGTATTACCCGCTTCTATTCCTGATTTTCCTTGCTTAGAATCACCCGACTGGTGAGGATGATGACATAGCACAAGAAACTGGCTCCAAGGCCATGAGAAACTCACCGTCAGACAGACTTGGCGACTCGTAGTGATCAGATGGACACCCCTGGGCCACTTCGGGATCTTCCTTTATAAGGGTTGGATCATTATTGTTTGAATGGCCCGGGCGAGGGTATGTTACATCTCCAAGGCCGGCCCATGGCCAATGAAAGAGGAAGATTTAGTACATGGGGCCTTGGGGATTTGGGTCGGCATAATCCCACTATTTGATGTTGGCAAGAGGCGTGCGCAATAGGAACCTTAGGCAACTATAAAGTCAAGGCCAATCGCATGAATGCCCACCATCGCTTCCACTGGTGTGCTTTCCTTTCTCGCCGTCAGCATTCAGACACAATAGGTATACGCAACGTCGCTCGGGAATATCCATACCACCAATCACCCCTCAGGAACCTCACCATTAGCACCGAAATATACCATGAGGTATGCGCCTCTTCAATTTAGGTCTCTGATGACGGTCTTGACCCACATCTATCAGTTTTCCCGACGACTTGCACGTATATCCCCTCCCCATCGGTGAACCTTATCAATGGACAGAAGTCAATGACCAACCCCTAGAGGCGTCTCAACGGTAAGTGACGAGTGCGGTTTCGTGTACAGTGTGCTTACGCACGGCAACATTGTGAAGGGATGTTCCGCTTGGTTATGAGGGCCACTTTTTGGCGGGATTGCAGCAAGCC
The DNA here is from genome assembly GCA_021014945.1 of Leucogyrophana mollusca. Lineage (NCBI taxonomy): Eukaryota > Fungi > Basidiomycota > Agaricomycetes > Boletales > Leucogyrophana > Leucogyrophana mollusca. Next base: position 2,506 of record MU266708.1, on the reverse strand, counting down.
TTCAGCGGCGCCGTTATTTCCAAGCCTTGGATGGGCACATACTCTCAAAGCTTCCTCTCACAGCCGACAGGGACGGCTCAATACGATACGCAAATGCACCCCGAGCCCACGATTGACGTTCATTCTGGACATAACCATCAGTATTCGCCCGCCTATTACACCAATGTCTCTCACCAGAATCCCACCGGAGACTATGGATCTTTTTTCGACCAACCCATGTCCTTCAACCTCCCGGTGACCCCCTTTAACAACCTTCCGCTATCCCCTTCTACCCAAGGAGATTCATCGATGGCACCTGCCGTCCTGACCACATCCTCGGAACAAGTGTTAGGCGCGAGTTCGCTCACTCCTTTCGCGGAAGCATCCACCACACATAGATGTCAATTCGACCGCAATGGGTCACCATGCCACACATCGATCATTGCCAAGCGACGTGAAGCTGCGGAGCACTTGCGGGTTTACCACAAGGTCAAGAGAAATAGCTCATGGGTGACATGCCTCTGGGACGGGTGCATGCAAAGGATCCGGGCTGACGGCCTTTCGAGGCACATCGTGAACTGCCACATGAAGGCTAAATTGAGGTGCCCCATATGTTTCAAGATGGAATCCTCCGTTAGTTCCTTGCAGAGGCATAGACAGAGGGGTTGTGTCATCGAGTTTAGAAAAACCGGTAACTGGTTCAAACGTTCATCCTGTGCATCGAAGTCATGACATTGGCATCTATACCTCATGTTTCGTACCATAAAGGTACCTCGATCATTGTCAGAATGCATGTGAGGGCGCCGGATGAGGAAAGTAAGGACTAATGAAATGGACACGATAAATAGAGAACGCATATATTCTAAATTTGTTTGGCTATTGATAAGGATCGAGTGAGGGTGCCGCATGAGGAAAGCGGGGACCAATGAAATGGTGACGATAAACAGAGGCGTGGCCGGAACGCGTGTGTTCTCTCTGCACCTTTTTTTTTTGAACCTCCACACTACGATCGTCTCGATCCGAGACTAGTCGCGGAGCTCTAACCCCTACACAAGATTAATATTCTGATGAGCGAAGGTTCACGCGTTCACGGGGTGCAAGTTGTTCGCTTCGAATGTACAGTTGCCCTTGTCTGCGATATCGGCCAGCAGGTCTGGCCACGCTTAAAGCTTAAGCTCCTAAACCGGAGAAATTTGATCCTTATTCGAACTCCGCGTTGTGACCGAAGATGCGGTTTCCCACAGGCAGGTTCAGTTGACTGCTGATCGGGATGATGGGGAGGGAGGCGTTGGGTAGGCAACACCGCAGGGATCCCAGCTCGTTGGGCTACCGCGAGGTTTCGAATGGCCGAGGGGCAAGGCATAGACGCCCAGTTCCGCTGAGCCATGCCAAGAATACCTCAAGGTCCTGTGCCAATTCCTGCTTCGTGTCCTCAAGATCAGGCTTTCGTCGTTGGGGATGAATGATAGGCAAGTAAGTAGTGTGCAATAGGAATGGAGAATGCACGAGTATACCGAAGAGATTTGTACTACCTGGTGCCTGGCAGGCACAGGATGAACCAGTTACCGGGTTTCGCTAAACTCTATGACACGCCTCTCTTTGCACCACAACCCCTCTGTCTATGCCCCCACAAAGAACTAGCATCTTCAAGCATCTAGGGCAATATTCATGTGAAGGTTCACGATGTGCCTCGAAAGGCTGTCACCCCGCATCCTTTTCATGCACCCGTCCCAGAGGCATGTCACCAATGAGCTGTTTCTCTTGACACCGTGGTGATCCCGCAAGTGCTGCGCAGCGTCACTTCGGTCGGCAATGATCGATCCGTGGCATGGCGACTCATTGCGGTCGAACCAGTGACATGTATGTGTGGTGGATGCTTCTGCGAGAGGAGCGAGCGAACTCGCGCCTAGCGCTTGTTCCGAAGATGTAGTCAGGACGGGAGGTGCCGTCGGTGAATCTCCTTGGGTAGAAGGGGATAGCGGAAGGTTGTTAAAGGAGATGGGCCGGTCGACAAAAGATCCATGATCTTCGGTGGGATTGTGGTGAGAGACACCGGTTTTATAGGCGGGCGAATACTGAACGTTATATTCAGAATGGTCGTCGATCACGGGTCCGAGATACATTTGCGGATGGTATTGAACCATCCCCGTGTCGGTTGCGATAGGAGACATGGGAGTGGATGTGTCCATCAAAGGCTGGGAAATCACATCGCCGGTGAAGGCTCGCTGCGATCCCGCCAAAAAATCGTCTTCATGACCAAGCGTAGCATTCCTTCACAATATCGCTGTGCGTAAGCACACTGTACACGAAACTGCACTCGTCACTCACTGTTGAGACACCTCTAAAGGTTGTTCATGAGAGACACCGGTGTGATAGGCGGGCAAATACTGAACGTCATATCCAAAATGGTGGTCGATCACGGGTTCGAGATCCATTTGCGGATGGTATTGAACCATCCCCGTGTCGGTTGTGATAGGAGGCATGGGAGTGTACATGTCCATCAAAGGCTGGGAAATCACAGCATCGG
>MU266707.1:0-20233 GCA_021014945.1 Leucogyrophana mollusca | reverse complement strand
AGTGTGGGATGATCTATGATAGCTTCCATGCGATCTTTGAACAGCTGGGCCAACGTTAAGTGACACGAAACAGACACCCGAGAAGACTTACCCTGCCCTTCCTACCCGATCTCGCAGTGTCTCGCTGCCGATTGTATACCTTTTTACTGGAATCTTTAGCGGTCTGCTCGGAGTACCTGGCCTTCACGTGCTTCAAGTGACTGTAAAAAGCAGTAGCAATCTCATCGACATCACGGTACTTTGCGTTAATCCCGGGATTGGGGTACCAGCCGTGATTTACAACCTTGTCCAAAAAGCTGGTGGCAAAGACATGGACTGCTTCTGTATTGAATAGTGAGTCGCGATCATCAATCAGGTCCAAGCGGAAATTATCCGCAGTGATCTTGATACAGTCTTCGTGGCGTGTCTCGAAGGCCTCCCTCTGTTCATCCGTGAGCTTACAGCGACCTTGAATCGTTTTGAGATACTTCAAGTCGGATATCTTGAGGACGTTGAGAGTGTAGAGTCGAATACATTTCTGCGAGAAAGTAAACTATAAGCCACGAGCAAGACATGACCGGAGACGCTTGCTTGCCGTAAAATTGTTCAGATCATCATTCCTGTGTGGCTTGCGTGGTGGATCGTCATTCTCCGACTCGGACTCTGAGACGGGGACAAATACGGGTTTCTTCTTCGCATTCGGACCTTTCCTGGGGGGGGGTTTCATGGTGACATCCTCCTCGATGGATAGTGGTTCGGTACGCTGCGAATTTGTCTGCTCGAACGCCTTGCGAAGAGCGGCGACTTCTTTAGCTAAAGCGTGTTGAGTTGGCGATTGAGATTGTGTGTGGATCGCAGTAGTAAGAAGCTGGAATCCGTGAGAGACGTAGCCAAGCATGGCAGAGATACCAGTATCGCCAGAGGCGGGTGGCTGGTCACTTGTCGTGGTGGACGTTGGGGGTCCTTGGTCCAGCGCTGTCGGTGCGACGAAATTGAACTCCGCCGCTTGCAAACGCTTATTGAGCAGTCATATAAGTTCGTGATAGTGACTGATGATCATTGATAAACGTACACCGATGTTATCCTCCACAGCGTCTCCGTTGGTAGCCTTTTCTTTGCCTTTTCCTTTCTTGTATCCATTTGCGTTCTGAGGCGTCCGTCGGTTGATGCGTTTGCGTCCCAAGTCAGGTTTGTGTACTTACCTGTAATTCAGTGGGGCTAGGACTAGCTCGGCTTGCTGTCTCATACGAAGTCGACGCATCTGAATCCTGTTCGTATGCCTGCACATAAAATCAGCTTCGTGAAACATTTACCAGATGAGGTTGCTCAACAGATTGTCCCTCTACTTCAAACTCCATGTCATCTTCGGCACAAGGCTCTTCGGAGACGGCGGTCAAGTCGGGTGGTGCCTGCTTCGAGTTGAAAGAAGTGTCAACAGCCCAAGGAGACGAAGAGACCGTAAGACGCATACGTACCGACGACCCCGTCGGGGATTGGCTCGAGACGGAAGCGGACCGGTTGCTAGAGACCGACGATTCCCTGCTGTTAGCTGCAGATGACCGTCTGCTCCGTGTGCCTGTAGACACCTTCGAGCGTGGTCGGCGGGGCAATGCCTTGACTGGGTTGTTGGCTTTGGCACCTGGCCCAAATATATCCTGTTTGTAATGTTAAAACAGCGGATGTATAAGTAAGAGAGCGAATCGTTCACCGGAATGACACCAGTGATCGGTTTCGAGGGATCCTGGGGAGAGGCCGTGCTGAAACCAATCATATTTACCATCGACTTCCAATTTTTTGCTTTCTAGAAAGTTACAGGTTAGATCTGAGGGCGCAAAAGAAACTGAGACAAAACCGTACTTCCAGCAGGGGTATCTGCGTCGGCTCAAGGCGATGAGCGACTTCGGGCGCGCTGACCTCCAAGTTCTCTTTGCGAGACTTTCTGGAATGAATGTTTTCGTCGAATGGTGACTCTGGTATCGCCTTTCTCTTGGACTGGCCTATCGATGGAACCGCCGTCTCTTGCATGACAGCGTTACGAATTGTGCTCGTGCTGCCACTGGACGCAGACGATTCGTTGTCGGAGTCGACGTCCATAGTGAAATAAGTTCGATAGGTGTTTGATAGACGTGTAGATTATAGAGAGCAGTGAGTAAAAAGGATGGAATCTGCCAGAATCCAAACCTTTGTCGTAAAACCGGGTCTGACTTGACTTGACTTGGTTGCGCGGAATTGAGGCCATATTGTCTTCAATACCGCCTAGTCGGCAAAGACAAAGACCAGGGGGAGGAGCAGACTGAAAACATGAGGATGCCTCGAGTTCCGTCAGGTTAAAGGCGGGTGTGAAGGGGTCTACCAAACTAGGCAATCTTACTGTGATCACGTCAAGTCCGGCTCAATCAACCCCAGCTCGATGACATGCAGAAACAGCCTTTCGGGATCCCGCATGCCTTGTTCGTTATAGTTTGAACACGACGCGTCTGTTCTCCCGTGTCTTTGGGTCGTGTACTTTCCTTATCCGCCGGGTTACCCTCCTATAAAATCACAATCTTATCACATCTCTTTGTGTCTTTGTGTTTCGCGTCTTCGACGAACTCTGGGGCTGTTTTATGACCATCCGCTAGTATGCGGTCCTCACTATATAAACCTGCACTTGCGACGTTTCACTTCCAGTTCCTATTCACACCTCTCTCATTCCTGGTTCACAGATTTTACACCCTTCGATCCCATCCCATCCCATCCAATCCCTCATCATTATGCGCGTTTACCACTCTCAACGCCGTAAGGCTGCTTCTTCCAATCCATATCCCCCCCCCACGTCCTCGGCGCGTACCCCCACATCCTCGGCGCGTGCCCCCCCGCCCTCCCCGCCCTCACCCACGTCATCAATTGATTCCTTGCTTACCTCCGACAAAGAACCGTCTGCCTTCACTCGGTCTCGGTCTCGAGCCGCTGCTATCTCGACAGCCGTTATACCCGCGATAGACTTGGAACAGTGTCATCAACTTCGTCGCCAACTTAAAGAAGCTCAAAAGGTATCCTTCTTTGATCGCATCATTGAGATTTTCTCTGTTAACACGTGGAACACGGTAGGAGATCGAGAAGTTGCACGCGCAGCAGAAAGCAAGTGACCAAGTTGCGAATAAAATCAAGCAAGAGGCACGATTTTCTGTCAATGACCCTTCAGCTTTATTGACACCATTCCTCAGATGATCTCTCTGCGCGACGAAGCGCTTCGCTGCGGCATTTGTCACTTCGTGTGCATGCGTCCTTTCACGTGAGTTTTCTGACACAATTGCATTAAGTCAACGTCTCATGTTTGATCATCAGCACGACATGCGGTCATTCCTTCTGCTACATGTGTCTCCGAGACTGGTTTCAGCGGACAATCGCGAATCAGCTCTCTCGTCGTCGCGGTGTACCAGCCAGACTCCGAAGCCCTCCATACACCGACGAAGACCTACAGTACATGTACAGGTGGTCGTATATCCTCGTTCCTATGTACAACTGCCCTACATGCCGCGGTCGCGTCAAGGAGAAGCCGTCCCAATGCACCGCATTAAAGATGCTCATGAATGGGGTCAAGGAAACGTTTGGCGAGGTGGAACCTTCTGAAGCAGGTATTCCTCATTCGTGTCCTGATGCCGACCTTTGGCGGGGCGTATTCACGCCCAGAAAGCGCTCATTTAGTTCCATTATCGAGCTCACTGATACAGAGGTTGAAGCCGAGAACCAACTCGACGCTGGAGCAACAGGAGGAGACGATGACGATGATCTGTAGACATGTATTTCTTCCCCTTTTTTTCTTTTGCCTCTTGTCGTCGTTGGACGAATAGTATTTATCAATGTACACGACTTGCGTCTTCAATCAATCTTCGCGGAGTTCAAATCCCAAAATCTTACCTAGATCGAGAGATCTCACGAAGTCGCCCACAAACCCCCCTATAACTTAAAATATGTTGCCGTGCCTCTTGATTACTGAACATGAGCATTTGTTAGGAGTCCCCAAGCGTCCCCAAGCACTCCGAGCAGGTTTTCCAGTGGTGCTTAATGATAAGTTCAAATTGATGAGCACATACTAAGTCAGCAGCTTCGACGTCGTGGTGACTGTTTGCGCAGCCAACAACTCACAGGCGCAACTATGTTTTGGTATGGCTTTCTGTCTTTTGTTCATATTATCACACTTTGCGTACTCGAGTTCTCGCTCGATGTATAATCTCCAGCACTTGTTGTATTCTTACTATGCATATGCTATTGTTAATCTATTGCCTCCATGGCAAACCTCAAGCCAACAAAAATCTTCATGACCAGTGCAATGTCGATCGAGTAAGTACCTTGCCAAAACTTTGGGTGATGACCGTGGTCGTTTCCGGAGGGCGGGCGAAGGTCCAGTCGAAAGGGCGGCGCGTCGGCAAGACGAGCGCACAAAAAGCACGCCGTCAAACACCAGGACGGCCCCACGCGCTAGTCTCAGCGCACGAGCGCCCTACCTGCGCCCATCGAGACGCGCACGCGGGCGCCATTCGGGCAACCAGCGGGTCATTGAAGGGGGGTGGGGGAGGAAGGGGTGGGCGTGGCTGGTACGAGAAATGTCGAGGCCGAGTTCAGACCAGGTATGCCAAACGAAATGATGCGAGACGCACCTATGCTGCCCTCCTCCCGATGTCCTCTTCCCGCCCTTGTTACATTGGCCATCGTACGCTTCACATTGTGGGGAGCTGGCGGGTGGTAAGGTAGGTGGTGGTGTTTGAAAAGGTGAGAGCGGGCGTTTGCGCTCCATTTGCTCTGTCATGCACGCATCCCGAAAGGTAGGTTTTCTTGTACTACGGAAGTCGGCGCAATTCAGAGGAAGGAGAGTTCCTTGGATGTGACGCTCGGCGACGACTCGGAGGTCCCGGAGTGTGCGCTGATTGTCGAGTACTCGTAGATATTTCAGCTCAAGCACGGCTCGAAGTCTGCCGTGGGTGTTGGGGCCAGGGTGTGAAGCTCCCGACTAACGCAGTCGCCGTCCAGGTTGCGGTGCGACTTCCCAAAGATTTGAATTTGGTTCACGAAGGTGGGCTTGGGAGCCATGATGTTGTTATCGGTGTTAGTTCGATCCGAACTTCGAAAACGTGTGGCAAAAAGCAGCCGACTAGCATTATAAAGACATACGTAAGTTCGTAGTACTGTTACTTCTCGGCCGCGGTTGTTGTCTGATTCACTAGGAAGAATGCCAGTGAAAAGTTACCAACTGTATCGAACGTTCGCGAGACACACCGGTCCCATAAATTGCCTCCGTTTTTCGGAAGATGGTGCTTTTCTGGCCAGCGGGGGTACGTCCAAGGTTTCTTTTGGCCACCAATGATTGACACGCATTCGATAATAGGTGACGATGGTTTTATCTTAATCTGGTCTCTTCGCGACGCATCTCTGGCTCAAAGTATACACCCCCAACAAGGTCCGGTGGTCTCTCTGCGATGGTTGAATGGGCCGAAAAAAGTCGACGGTAGTTACTTGATATGTGGTGGGGCGGATGGCACCGTACAGCTTTGGTTTAGGCCCAACGATAAAGTATGCTCCCATACATGTTATACCTAGCTAACACCACTGTTGATAGGACCTTTTCCGTTTCGTTTACATGTACACGGTCTTCGATGGTCCAATTGAAGACGTCGTCGTGAATGACGCCCAAGGTGTAATCGCCGTCGTTGGCTTGGGGAGACTGGTCTTGTTCTCCGTCCGCTTAGACCAACAATGTGAGTGAGTTCTCGCAGAAAGAAATAGTAGCGCTGATCTCCCATCTCAGCCCCGTTAGCTGTCATATCCGCTGAACCCGCGATGTCAGACCCACCCCGTCGGGCACTCGCGCGCAGTGCGCACTTTTTCAACGATGGACAACGCATTATGGTGTGCTACTTGGATTCGAAGGACATGTAAGTTGTCAATTTTGTTGTTAAGGTCGTTTTGCGCTTCACATTTTCCAGTCTTGCGTGGCAAATCTCGCCTTGGAAATTTTTATGGCGGCATAAACTGATGTCTCGCATGTAAGTTGTTCCTGTGAATATCGCCCATCATGCTCATTACAGTCAAATTACAGCGGCAGTTCCAGCTGGTGTGAAGATAGCAAAACGCTGCTTGTCTGGAACCTCGTAGACGGCATGGATGTTTACCAGTTTACGGACTGTCCAACTGATCGGTTCACTCTGGTGCGGAAGCTACGCGTTAAGATTCGCATTAACCATACCAATCAAGTGGACATGGATTCGTACGGGAAATTGGCGATCAATGGAAGCGATAACGGTGAGGTCTTTCTGTGGGATATGGAATCTGGCGAACAAGTCCAGGTTCTCGCCCACGGATGAGGCATGTCTTATGCTACCTAAGTTATGCCGTGGCTCACGATCATCAACTCGTAGAGTTTCAGTCAATTCAGGTGGTCACGGTTAGTGATTTTATCATGACATGTCCCTCTAATTGACTTATGCATTGCGTAGTACCACTCGTCTCAGAGCAACAAGCATCTGATTGCGAGTGGATCGTCTGATATCGAGGATCACGAAGCATCGGTAAAAATCTGGAATTTGACCTCGGTATGGGGTATATCTGTTTCTATCGAACCCCACTTATATATATCATTTGTAGAAAAGGCGTACTGACCATTCTACAGGACCACCCTTACCTGGGAAACGCAGACAATGTTCAAGTTACACTTCTCTCTTGTTGGCGCTTCTGTTCGCTTCGGCCCTAGTCGCTGTGATGGCAAAAATCGGTCTATTCCCGGCTAAATACACGCACAAACCCTTGTGATATACATGAAATACATGACTGTTGCCTATTGATTATCGATGTACATTATTTCGGCCTCATGAACCCAATTGAACAACGGCAATGAGTTTCTTTACTCAAGTACACCTTAGCCTCTTCAACTTCCTTCCACTATCATCCACCATTGCAACTCTATCGACCCAAGGTGCGTACTCATCGGCGCCCTCGGTGTTGTCAGTAGCTGCATCGGAAGTGACCTCCTCAGCGGCACCGTCGGCGACGTTCGGAACAATCGTGCTGGTAGGGGTGGTGCTGGCGCTTTCTGGACTTCCGGAGACGGGCGCTTCATGAGTTCCAGAGAGGCCGACAGGGCCCCGAGCGCCCGCCGGAGCCACGGCGACACTGGCAAGTGTCTGGGGGGCCGCGTTAGGAACGGTGGCGATACTATGGCCATCCTCGACCGTGGAGGTATTACTAGCATCAGGAGTAACCTCAGCGATGGTGCTGGGGTTGGCAGTGGCAGGATTGGCTGAGGTCCCCGCCCCAAAGATGAACATGCCTCCATCGGCGACTGTGGTCTGGGGAGCCGCGTTAGGAACGGCGACCATACTATGGCCACCCTCGAAAGTGGAAGTATTAGCATCGAGAGTAACCTCAGCGACGGTGCTGGGGTTGACAGTGGCAGGAATGGCTGAGGTCCCTGCTCCAAAGATGAACATGCCTCCACCAGCGACCGCGCCAGGAGCTGCGTGCGAGGGGATGCCAGATGCGACGGACTGAGACCCTTCTGCCGCAACAACCGACGCACCGGATGACGAGTCGACTTCCATCGGATACAACTCCTGCTCGTAGACGGATGGAACGGCGTGAGAACTGACATAACGACGTCAGGCCTTGGGGGGGCTGAGCCATCCGTCTGTATCAGTGTCACCCTCGGTGACTTTATCCGTGTCGGAGACATATCCGTTCCCCATGAAGGAAGTAGTCGTACTCTTTCCCTTGCGATAACGCTCAGAATTCGTTGTCACGGGAGGAAATTCGAAAGGGACGTCAAAAGTCGCCCACGCAGTTGAGAGCGTGTTCAACGTGATGGCTTCGGAACGGACGGAGGTCCGAGAGGAGGAATACGAACGACAGAAATACGCGTATTGGCGTCTATTGGGAAAATGGAGAAGATACGATTTACTCTGTACCCTGAGCTCAACGTAGTGGCCCTGCATGCACTTAAATGAGAATCAGTGTCTAAAAGCGGGGCCAAGCCACGTACGTTGGTCGGAGCTATAGGAACAACCTGCGGCTCCACCACCATAAGATCGACCGTTGCTATGTAGGTCAACATGGGTGACTTGATCAAGAGCCATGCTGCGAAATCGTACATGAGATCGCTATCACAGCACTCAATGCGATACCAATACTCACAGAGCGTCTCAGACGTCGCAGGAGGTATTAGCATAACCGACGCAGGAACAGATCCTCCGAGAGGTATGCCTGTGTCTCCCCAAGCTTTCGACACTTTGATCTTGGCACTAGCGAATAGGACAGAGACGCTAGAGTGGTCATCATCAAACAAAGGACTTTGCCGAACACAGAACACTTACTTCTCCAAGATGTTTGAGGTGGTCTCTGCCTCCTGGAAGAACACCCTTTGATCGGTCATGTTGCTCGGCGCTTGATAACGAGGATGATACGCAAGGAAAGTAATGGTTGGGCTTGGGAAGTAAGTAAAGGATATGCAGACTGACCAAGATTGGAGGAGACGGGCCCCTTTTAAACGGTGAATTATCTCGCCCCAGAATTCGGGCACTCCGCTTGGTATATGAAAGGGCTGGATTTATCGGGATCCACTGATGGAATGACAGCGACAAAGGTCAAGCACCATGAGGCCATACACGAGGTGGGGTAGAGCCTGAAAACAAAGCAACGTCAATGTCGCTTGCGACCGTGATATGTCGTGTCTGGGTGCTAATACCCGGAAGAGGGCTGACTGCCTGGCTTCGAGTTCGGATTCATTGCGCATTAGTTGACAAAATTGATGGAAACGAACAGGAAAAGATCGCTGGTAATGTTGAATAACTAGTAATATATCGCCTTGCTGGTGGGGAGAAACGCCAGACTTCGCTTGGAAGTAAAACTTGATGTATCGGAAGCTATCATGCTAGATCGGGACCGAACTAGAAGGAACTCAGATTTACTTATTCCGGATCCCTTCTGCGTATACGTTGGGATTACCAGCTGGGATTCAGGTAACCTGGTAAGTATCCGACTCTTAGGCTCCATGGATGTCGCTCTGTGACGATATGTACCACGAACGACATTATCCTCCCATAACTAACCGGTGTGTTTTCCTTCCAGAAGGGAACTCAACTCCTCCCGCTGGTCACGATCCTATCACGATGCGCCGTGTGTTTGATGTCGACAGGCCAACTTCAAGTGGGCTTCATTCACTTCTTTTCAACATCTATCGTACACGCCAGTGCTCATTGCTGTCACCCCATGTCTTTAGCCGATGAAGGATACGATAGTTCTTGCGGGACGCTACAGGTATGTGTATCCAACTCTTCTTCACTCGGCATAGCACTGAGGCTGGCCAGGCTCGATCAGACGCCGCCTTCGGAGGTGTCGTTACTAGTGAGCATCCCGAGTTATAGCAGGTCGCTTTTCCTGATTGTACCCTCGTTGAGCTGGAGAGCACTCAAACCCGTCAAATCCTTTCACTTGTGCAATTTCGGCTGCCGGTGAGTATATATGTACTGTTCACTTCACTGCTTCTCATGTTCTACGGAAGCTATCTATGATCATCGTGGAACCAATCCCAAAAGCCCTCCCATCCCGCCGCCAAGTGGTGCTTTGTCAAAACCGGGCACCGGAGGTTATTCTTTAAAGGACAAACTTCGATGGGACTCTGGGCTGTATCGTGATGTTCAGGTGTTGTACAATACTGCACCCTTCCGTCGTGTCTCTCACCTGCTCTCCAGAACTCGATTCGCTACTTGTGCCACCAACACCTCGACGTAACACGTCCATATCACGGCCAAAGCCCAATAGCGAAACAGGCTTTCTGTGACGCTGTAAGCTGTATCGTGATTCTGTGAGGCGACTAACACAGTGTCATTCTAGGCTGCATCCAAATTTTCTTTTCTCTCACTCTACGAAAACTGCTGGCCCGCCCGGGATTTTGCGACCATGTATCTGAAGAATCGGACAGACCAGACGAAGCAGAATATAAGAGGCAAGGGTGAAGGAACCAGATCTGCGCCCGAGACCTAGTAGCTGTCAATCCCAATCATTCTCCTTCATGTTCCAGAAAGATATCTCGCATAGATGCAATCGTACCGCGTGCACACTGTGCATAGCCTGAAACTATATATCTGACAGACGTCATCACAGAGCGATTCACTCCAAACCGGGAAAACTCGAGGCAACTGCGAGGCTCGGACGTCAGCGGGATGCGAGGCCACCCTGATTATCCAGCCAGGCTTAAATTACGGTGGAATCGATGTGATAAATGTGATTAGAGAAGAGTGGTAGGTATGGATGAAAGAACAAAGAACATAGCACAGTATAAGTTCTTTCACGATTCTCTTTGTTTCCCCCGCCCCTCAAATTAGATTTCACGGTTGGGCACTCCACACTCGTCAATCGCTCCCTCGACTCACTCGAACATGGAGGTATGTCACCACCAGTATCTCCTTTGCTCACGTTCTCCGTGTCTGACTTGTGTTTGTTCTGACGGCTGTTCCTTCAAAGGCCAATAGTGATTTCACTGGCCCAAGCAATAACGCAGCACCTCGAGGCTCACTTTACGTGGTCCACAATGTCGTGCTCCAAGCACAACCCAACTCGGAACGCCCTGACAGTGAAATCACAGCGAAAGTAAAGCTCGAGGATGTCCCCGACGTAAGCAGGATCTTTTGGTCGCCACCTCTTTCATACGCTAACGGGCTAGACATTATTAGGACGGTTCACACTCGCAGAGGTCGTCTCCTCGAGGCCACTTTACTTCGAGTCAGGTTGCAGACGCAAGGACTGTATGCGTTCATGCTCTCCGTTCTTCACGCTTGTTCTGACTGAAGTGTAGCTCAGCGAGGATAACCTCCGGCTCCACGAGAGACTGAACGAAGTGTGTCCTCGTAACCTCCATCGTCCCCAAGTTGCCCGAGAGGTGTCGGCCCCGCCTAGCATCGTGGATACTTCCGATCACAGTACTTCGAACCATTCCGACGAAAGCACCGTGGTACAAGGTAACGCATCAAGAAATGCGAGGACCGTGGTAGAAACCATCACGGTCATGCGGACACGCGCAGTTTCTATGGTATGTTCTTCGACGCACAGTACCACCTCCACTTATCCTGTCTATTGCTAATTTTCGTTGGCTTTCCGAAGCCGGCTCATCAGGCTGTCAGGCTCCTTATGAGCAGGATTCTTGTAATCTGTTTCGGATTTTTCGTTGCGGTGGTATATTACTATATCACTGTACATTCGCCTACTACATATTTGCTTTTCGTAGAGATTGAACTGCAGCGATTTTGGATTTGTGTTGAGAAGGCGCTTCCAGCGTTGGCGATCTTTTTACTTTTCGTTATTTCGGCACATTTACCTGCTTAATTCGTTTGTTCTGGGCTACTTTAGCCACAATCCCCATGTATAAGTCCTTGTACTACAGCTGTCATCTCGTTTGCAATGAAAATGCCCTTGTGGCCATTTTGGTTTATAGATTATCAAGTTAATTATAATATAACAATATGTGGTCACATGTGCCTGTCATAGCGAATTCGGAATCACCCAAGTCATCCCCAGGTCTATGATCGAAGTTCTTTGTCCAAACCACGATGAAAGTGCTGGCTTTGTCTGGAAAGGTGAGAGCGTTTTCTTGTTAACTTCTCACTTTCTTTCGTGTTCGATTTCGCCGGTTCCCGTCGACTTTCAATGGCTCCAACAAGAACGCCTCTCACCTATCGTTTGAAGGTTTACAGGAATACATCTGCGCCTTACAAACCATTTCACGACACGGAAATAGATGTAATTCGTTGATTCTTCTTACAATGCCCGTTCGCTCAAGACTCTTGCAATCGACAGCCTGTCTCCATTCATCGACAGCAGTTCCCGCTCTATCGGCCTCTCAACTCGGACGTCGTGGAGATAAAACGCCGTGACCTTGACGTTGATGTAAGTGGGCCAAAGATTTGTTTTATACAACGCTTACCCTTGTTAAAGGAGGTACCCGTGCATCGGCAGTGCTTTCCCCTGATACGTCAGTCTGCGGAAGAGTTGGGTGATTCGCAAGGTGTGTCACTGATTAGCTGTCCTTCAGCTTTCTACTGACAACTCTGAGCTTTGAAAAGCTTCGGATATCTCCCGCAACTGTGGAGCCACGAGTGAACCAATCGGGCCCTCTGCAACGGCCCAAGGCGCCGTCCCTCGCGTCACGAGTGAACCAATCGAGCACTCTTCAGTGGCCCAAGGCGCCGTCCCTCGTGACACGAGTGAACTAATCGGGCCCTCTTCAGCGTCCCAAAATCTCGTTCCTCGCGTCACTGCCGTTGTACCTCATGTCGTGCCTGTTAACCTGTAAGCTCGCCAATGCTCAGCCTTCAGTTGGTACGGTGATCAATATATCAATTCAAGGGATGCACCAAGGTCGGATCGTCCGTCGGGCCAAGCACATTCCCAGGAGTCCTGTCAGATCTCTGCGTCGTCCAATGATGTTCCAACTCGAGGGCTTGTTCGGTTGGAGCACAAGATTCGCAACATAGATTTCGTTATGGGCTGGTACACACAGGCTGGTGCAGAGCCCCTCGAGCGGCCACCAGCTTGTCCTCAAGTTCGCCGGGGTGATATCTTTGTGTACGATCTCAATGGCGTCTATACAGCTTGGCTTTGGGACAACGGACAGTGGAAACAAGCACACGACAACGAACCGCATCCCTTGTTGGAAGAACATCGGTTGCGTATGCTAGTGGACGGAACACCTAGTTGGGTAACCAGGCAGACCATGTCGACATACAGAGGGCGGCAAAATAAACGAGGCAAAGGTGAAGTCGTCGACGACGCAGATTTGCTCCCCCCTCACCACAATTCTGCAGAACGCGGACATCAGGAGAAATGACGAGCTAGCGGTGGTCGGTTTTGCTTCAATATCCATCATCCCTTTTGCCGGAACTATGTACTTGCAGCGACAAGCTGAATCATGTTCATTACACTCGTAAATATAAAATGTGTTTTGTCGTGCGTACCCGAATGGTGTTGAAAGAGATTTAAGACGCATTTACCTACGTCGTCTGTGCAATACACGATATCCTACCATATTGACATGAATTACAAATCGTCCAAGTCTCTCTGGTCATCATTACCCTCCAGCGTATCTAACAGATATTGAAGCACTGTCTTCAAGCCCCCGAGAAGTGCGTCCGGCAGTGCGCAGAAAAAACTCCCAGTAGTACTCCAGAAGTCCCCAGCAACGCGACGAACCTGAGAAGTCGGTTAGTCAGTCGGTCAGATGTCGTCAAACGGCGTGTCTCACCTTCGCGGCCAATAATCCCGCCTAGAGTAGTTAGTACACCAAATAGATATGCGTCGGGCGGACACTCACACTCACCGTCAACGCGATAAGGGGGAGATGGGGTATAACCAGTGCAAAAACGGCAATGACCACCGCTATGATGAAGATGCGGCGGAACGAGCTGTTAATAACCTTAATAACCCTGGGGCAATTTTGCTTCGGAGGTCGAGAGCGTCTCTGCCGCTAGCGTTTGTTAGTAAGTCAACGGGGCAAAAGGTACGAACATTGTTTACCGTCAGAAAACTCAAGCGACCGAACCAAGAGACGGTCTCTTGCAGTTCTGGGGAAGGAATAGTGTGTTAAGGCTGTCTCGGATCACGATGTAGTATGGTCCTACCCAATTTGGTCCTCCATAACTTGATTACGGTACGCTCGCCTGAACCAGACGTTGCGGTGACGATGAATGCGGCTTCTTCACGTTGATGCGCCTTCGAATGTGAAAATCAAAATGAGTGTGGGTGCTTGAAGGTCATTCATACCGTAATTGCCTGCACCGGGGTACCTACAGGTTATCAGTTTGCAGCTGTGTCAATTTAACAGGGTATGATTTTATCATACCTTCATGCGTCAAAGTTTGTCGGTGCTCCCCTGTAGCACTGTCCCAAATATTGACGTCGCCGGTAGGAGATCCACAGGCGACAGCGGCGCCTTCATGCAAGAAACTAACTTCAAGAGGGAAGTTGGCTTCACTGTCCAACGTGTACTTGAAGCTGCGAATTGGCCGTGATTGTCCAAGATTGTACAAATCCATCCCTTCGCTCAGGTTGGATACCAGTAGGGTGCGCTGGTCAGGTGACAAACTCGCGTGTCCGCTATAATACAAAGCTTCGTCAGAAACATAGATAACGTTAGCCGAGCTCAACTTACACGAGACGATGGCGATGAATGGGGATAATTCGCCACAATTGAGTGTTAGTCTCAACGTCCCAGCAACTAGATGAAGGTCATAAGGATACTACGATAACTGTCAATGAGCACTTACACGATACCGTGATTCAGGTATGACACGATAAGACGGTCTGAATCTCCTGAATTACTCTTTAGCAGGAAATCGAGAGACCTTGCCCGGATGCGACGGTCAGCGAAATCTGGGGTGTTCGGCATCTCATCAGGTGAGGGGAGAATCTTGAATGTGGCATACTGGCCTGAATTGAAGTTAGCAACCACAATGTGGATATGCAAGGCGGAGCTCACGAATCTTGAATTCTTTCACTAGGTGAACCTCAGAACCTATTCCCACCGCTACGACATTTGAAATATTGTCCACACAAATCACATAGACCGATGATTTGGTGCCGGTCTGGACAACTTGCGAGGGTTCTTCTTGCTGTGCTAATGTGTCACTGGTGAAAAAAAAAACGATTCCGAGGGTTTGGACGCACATCAAAGTTGTCGATGAGCACAAGAGCTCCATCTTTGCATCCGCAAAATAAGCGACCAGGAACAGCATAATCCCAAGCAAGGCATATGATGGGGCTTTCCATGATAATCCTATGAGTAAGTTGTCCGAGACTTGGATCCCAAATCATAAGGTTTCCGTCATCCCCACCACTGGCGAGGAGATTTCCGTCGGGGGAGAAACGAACACAGCTGACGGAATCCGTATGCTCCCCCAGTGTATGCAACAGCATATAAGGGGAGGATTGGACAGTAGACATGAAAAGCTGGGGACTTGAATCTGATGCAGTCGCAACGTAAATCGGTTCGGCAAAAGCCGCACCAGCGTTGAAACATTGACATGTTAACAGCAGTCGCTGCAAGTACGAAAAAACTTCAAGTTGGCGACCCCAGGCATGTTCAGGCCAGACGGCATGGCGTCTTCTCGGGCTGAGGATAATTGGAAGGCGGGTCTATTTTCGACAATGATAGCGTTTCTCACGTCGCACACCCGTATCTCACCCACGCGGTAAGTCTGGCATACCAACGTACCTACTTGGAATATGCTCAGTTATGTCAGTCACGGATGTGCTAGTGCCGGGGATTGAGCAGGAAATTTTTAGGTGTGAGCGTGGATCGTATTCAATCACAGACTGGAACTTATTGTGACTGCGATACGTTCATGCTAGTTTCAAATACGAGATCGCTTTCCATAACGAGGAAGATTCTAAGGATTGGCGTTTTCCTCTGATTGTAACTATCCCGCATCCGACTCCGCCAACAAAATATCATCGGTTTGGATCGCTCGTCCGCCACGGTGCGCCTTTGCCATTCATCTGATAGTACCCTTGTTCGTCGCGACTGATCGCATTATCCTCAGGCTAGATGGGACCTACCAAGCGGTGTCTTTGCACTGTGTATGGTTGCGGAGCGAAGTCGGTACAAGATCCCTTTACTCAGATCAAGTCTCCTGGACAGAACGTTCCGCCGAGCACGTATTTAAGGCATCAACAAGAAGACAAGATTGCCTCGGCCCTGCTACCCTCCGATTTCCAGCAAGGCCCTGTATCCCAACGGGATCGCGAATATCAGCAAGATCCGGAGCATATCATTATGGGGGCCACGATCATGGCCGCACAAGGCGCTGAGGAAGACTCGGCCGTGACAGCTCGCTCCTCCTTGCCACCTGCATGCGGCATCAAATTGACCCATCGGACAAGCAGAGGTGAGGGTGAACAGGCTCAGGTCTCTGAGAAACGTGGGTTGTGTACATTTCTTGCCCTGTCAATCAAATCTCATCCGATCATAGCCAATGACGTTGAAGATGTAGATCCACGGCTCAAGCAGATCGAACAGTACGGAGAACTTTTCTGCGCTCAGCGTGACTCTTTTTTTCTTCCGCGGGAGCCCTTGACATTCGTTCGGAAGCCCACATCCACACTCGACCCTATTCCTGATCTGGACGTCAAAGGATCCGCTTTCTTTGTTCAATATCGATCGGGAACACAGAAAATTATCGAGCTGCTCAATAATGTCGAGTGCGGGGGAAACACCGTCATTCAAGATGCCAGAAGGACTCTGACACTCGAGGTCCAAGCGCATCAGCAATATCTTGATCAGATTGTATCAGACGAATGGATGCGCCAAGCCACGGAGGTCACCATGATGCGCGATGCCGGCGTCAGTTCACGGTCACATTTCCCATTGGTTTTTGACACGGGTGCGTGAAATGCACACTCCGCATATCATTGGATTGACTCAGTTTGTGCTTTTCGTAGCCCACCGCTTTGACAAGTTCGCGCAGATAGCTCATATTGCCCCACCTCTACTGACAGCATTACTTGCTGCCGTTGCCTTGCACGTCTTAGGTGGCCTTTCAAGAGACCACTCCAATTTTCTCCTGCAATCTCTCCGTATCGTCGTCGTATCGGCGTTGGGAACGGTCCTAAAGGCTAGTGAGCAAAAGGTGCAGGTTCAGAGGAAACTCCAAAAGCAGATGGAGGATTTGATATCCGGATGGCCTCGCGATATACGCACCGCCATGGATCATTTTGATCTCGACCCCGAACTCATCTCCTACGCCTGCTGTCGCCAGTGCCATAGCATTTACTCCCCGCGAAAGAATGGGTCATTTCCCGAGTTCTGTACGTTTCGAGAGACCCCCGCCAGTTCAATGTGTGGTACCAACTTGCTTCGACACAAGGAAACCGGTAAACCATGTGTGCCTATATCCCGTTTCAACTACCAACCACTCTCGTCATGGTTCGGCCGACTCCTCAGTCGCCCTGAGATCCCTCCCCTTCTGGCCCGTACCCCTAACGGCATGCAGGCGTCGGACATGCGGATGACAGATACTTGGTCAGGAAAAGTATTCCGAGACTTCAAGGGCCCAAACGGAGAGAAGTTCGTTGAAGCTATCGACGGAGAACTCCGGTTGGTCTTCAGCCTGTTCGTGGATTGGTTTTCACCCTGGGGGAGTAGGAAGAATAGCTCGCACGTGTCTGTTGGGGCAATCTATCTGGTATGCCACAATCTTCCGATCCACTTACGCTATCGAGTCGAGAATCTGTACATCGCGGGGATTATACCCGGCCCCAAAGAGCCCTCTCTCGACCATCTTAACCATCTGATGCGGCCGCTGGTGGACGATCTGATCCGATGCTGGACACCCGGATTCCGGTTTACGAAAACAGCAACGTCGCCGTTCGGATGCCTTGTCAGATGCGCCGTTATCCCTGTGGTTTGCGACGTTCCCGCTTTACGAAAACTTGCCGGCTTTGCGTCTGCTTCAGCAGAGGCCTTCTGCTCCTTCTGTACTCAACGTAAGCGCGATATCGCCAATTTTAACGTTAACTCGTGGGGTCGACGAACGAAGGAAGAACATATAGCTATCGCCGTACAAGTCAGGGATGCAGCCAACGAGACCATTCGGAAGAATCTAGTCAAGCTGCATGGCATCAGGTGGTCGGAGCTGCTGCGTCTGCCGTACTGGGATCCCACGAAATTCGCAGTCGTGGATTCCATGCACAATTTATTCTTGGGCGAACTGCAGCGCCATTGCCGTGATATCCTCGGAATGGATGGGGGCGTCGATGACCCGGAGAAGAAAAGGATCCCGCCCCATTCAACGAAAGAACAGGAGGAAAATATCAAGGAAGGTCTGGAAGCCATTCTACGAGGCTCGCGGAGCGCCCTCGGTAAACTTCGCAAAGGCTACGTCATAGCTTTTGCCCGCGCGAACAACGTGGAGCCTAGGAATCTCCCGGACGAGGACGTACTGAAGCAGCAAGGACGAGAGGTGATCTCGAAGCAGGCGTATGTGGATGCTATCCTGGATTGGGTAAGTGAATCAGTTGGCCGGACTTTTGTTGTTTGCGATTGACGATCTGGTGTAGTATCTGAACTTCAACAAACCCGAGATACGGTGTCCGAGGGCGTTTTCCCGACCTGTCGTTGACCTATCCACGGCCTGGTCTAAGGCCAAAACTGTGGTCTTGAACCATGAAGTCTTGAGCGAGGTGTGGTCGGACATGGCACAGACTACCCTCCCCAGTTGGATGAATCGCGCGCCACGTAACCTGGGCTGTGCAAGTCACGGGAAGCTGAAGGCTGACCAGTGGCGTACTGCGGGAACGGTCAATCTTGTCATCACCCTGTGTCGCCTTTGGGGCCAGGCATTGCCAACGGAGCGGGAACGGGAGCTTCTGGAAAATTACATAGCGCTCGTCACCGCAGTCCGTTGGGCTACCATGAGGTCGACATCAGAAACCCATATTCGCATCGTTCAGCAACATCTCGTCCAGTATCTCGATGGCGTGGTTAAGTTGTTTGGAAAGGCTGTCCTGGTGACAAATCACCATCTATCCTTGCACATTCCAGAATGTTTGCGTTCATTTGGACCAGTTCACGGATGGTGGTCTTTCCCATTCGAACGCTTTAATGGGATTTTACAGCGAGCCCATACCAACAATAAACCTGGTTGGTTTGACTTCGATATCAGCATTCTTGTCGCTAACTTTGACATAGATGAGCTTGAACTCACTTTCATACGCTCTTTCTGTCGGGGATCGAACTTGAAGTCACTCCTGTCAAGAGTGGATCTCCCGGAGTCATTCGATGAGATAGGTCCCCTTATCCAGCAGTATTTCACCTCGGATTTCAAGGGAACTCTGCTGAGCGACTTGGCTGCAATGGGTGCAGAGTCCCGCAACGACCCGGCAACTCCAGACCCAACGCCATTCGAGGTTCTTAACGAGGACGTCTATGCCGGCCTCCTGCAGCGCATTAACTATTCTTCTCCCGCACAACAGTTTCAGTCTTCTCGTAACACACCCAAGCCGTGGATGACTTTCTTGCAGCCGACAGCTCAAAATCGAAAAATGGTCAAGTTCAACGGTATAGTTTTTGCTATTGCTAAAAAGCACCGTGGAAACAGTTACATTCTGTTCAAGTCCTTTCTGAGCCAGACTGTTCGTGCGGGGTGTATCGATCAGATCTTTCTCCACTCAAGGGCAAGCCCACCCAGCAGCATCTCGGAGTTCTTTCTGGTGATCAAAGTCTTCTGCGAACTCCCCGCGGGCGAGGTGGTTCATGACCCATATAGGCGCTACCCGCTTCTGGATGCCCGATTATGCTACGATAGTTTCGAAGCACAGCCGATAGTAATCAAACTGACCGATATCGTCAGCCACGCTGCAACCTGCCCGTTCACCTCAGATACGATCTCCGCACCGTTACGGGTTATCTTGTCACTCGACAGGGTGAGTACCACCATGTTCATACCCTGTCTTGGCTGACAATCGATTGCGAGTAGAGCTGATCGCAAGAGTGACATGGTTTAATGACGTTGTACGACGTATAGAGCTTCGCTAGGGTTTTGCACTGCGCTGCTGATGTCGGTTGTGGGTTTGCGATGCAAGAAGTTGCAGAGGGAACAAGGTCTTTGTCGCTGAGGCTAAGCGCTAAACGTTTACAGTATTATTGGCAATATTGGTCTTTACGTGTCTTTACATCATTTTGAGGGCGGTCGGGCCACTGACTCGGAGTATCCCGAAATCGAAAGGACATCAGGGTTTACAGCACTACTCATCTTTGTCAAGTATACTACTCATCCATCCGCGTTCAGCTGCATCCCAACATATCGACTCCGAACATGTGTTCACCGTGGACGACACTGATCCATTCGTCGCAAATCGCTGGAGTCACGACGAGGCGAAGTTCACCGCTGACGACACATGGATTCGTCGCAAAGGATCCCTCGAAACCGATCACTGGTGTCATTCCGGTGAACGTTTCGTTCTCTTACTTGCACATCCGCTGTTTTAACATTACAAACAGGATATATTTGGGCCAGGTGCCAAGGCCAACAACCCAGTCAAGGCAATGCCCCGCCGAGCACGCTCCATCTCAAGCCGATCCCCGACGGGGTCGTCAGTACGTATGCGCCTAAATCACGGCTGGTACCCCAATCCCGGGATTACAGGGTAAGTCTTCTCGGGTGTCTGTTTCGTGTCACTTAACGTTGGCCCAGCTGTTCAAAGATCGCATGGAAGCTATCATAGATCATCCCACACT
>MU266706.1:0-20469 GCA_021014945.1 Leucogyrophana mollusca | reverse complement strand
TGGAACCCAGGTTAACATTTAGACATCTTCCTGGTTCACACTGTTAATTGCTGAGAGGTGCACTATCATCATGGGAATTTCGGGTAAGGAGCCCACAATTATGCTATGGAGATGACAGTGGATGAGCTTTGGATACAAGTATGATATTTGACGACAAAGCATCTACACTTTTGTGGTTGTATTGCCTACACCAGTTAGCCTGACGCCCACCTTATTGGGGGTGATAAATATTTATAATTGTTGACCACTATCCAGCTTTGTGATAAACACTTGTCAACTCTGCCTGGAAGTGCCAGGTCCTCCCCAATTTCCTGATGCCGCCAGGGGCGCTACGGCATCTCTGACAGTGGCCTGAGTCAGGTCTCGGAAGTTCAAGAGCTTAGGCTACTAGTCAGCGTGCAGTAAGGTCCAGGTATGGCTGGTAATCCACTCGGACTGTTGCTCATATCATCCCGCTAAAATAAGTTTCAAAATTTAGGGGCGGTGGTGGCTTGTTGAGAAGGAACGACTGTCACTTTTCGAATCTTTGGCCTGTCTACGGGAGACAAGTCGTGGTCGAAATTCGGGAAATGCGACGGTTCTGCGGGCTGATGAGGAACCGCAGCGCGTATAGTTGTCACAGGACAATACCTGACTAGATCTGACTCCCAACCGTTGCCAGGTTTTCCGCTTTTGAAAGGAGGTAACTACCCATATCATAGTGCATATCCCCCTCGAATTTTCACCAAACCTTCATGCGTTATCCAGCATGGGGATAGCCCTAAATATCATGACATTATACTGCCAACGCAGCATTGGTGGCAATCTAAGGTCTGCGGCCCTTGCACTCCCACCACCAAAGTCCATGCAGTACGCCCATACGAATTGGACGCCAGCGAGGGTGTCAGCCTTCGATTTTACCGACGAATATTGTAACTGCGGTTGGGTTCCCTCGCCAGTGCAATTTTGCTTACTAGCTCGACCCTTCTTCAGCTGACCTATACTCCGGGAATATATCATTCGAAAATGTAGACAAATCCAGGTCGAGCATTGACTCTCACAAGGTCTGCACGGGTTAGAGCAATCGGGGTCGGAAGGTGACTTGGTGTCAATATGGACTGTATATAGCTCCTTGGAGCCGTATTCGGTCACGGGAAGGACTTGCATGTCATTCAACAGCTTTAAGCGGGGCGTCCAAAATTGTATACCATTATTTAATGGCTGGACAATGAGTTGTCTCCCTCGCTAAGGGTCCGGCATTGGTGAGCATTCAAGAGTACTTAGGTCTGCATCGTCAACAGAGATCCCCACAGGACTGAAGCACTTAAACAACAAGCCCAAGGAGACTGTCGGTAAATTAGTCGAGGAACGAGATGGAACTCAAACGGATAGCTCTTACATTTACCGAAAGTGCCCGTCGATGCCAATGCGTGGCGGGCGAGGCACGCTGATGATAGTGATTTATCAGCCGCTTCAATGGACTGGGGAGAGATTTCTTTACACCAAAGCACAATAATAAGATGAATCTAAACAATAACAGTGAGACAGTTCGTTCAGCTTTGACGAACATCGCATTGTGGATGATCCATGTGGTATGTGCCGATGGCCCGCTTTGACCTCGGGCCCATGACATATAAAGGAACGCTCGACGCCTCATTACCAGGCCATCCACACAATGCAGCTCGCTCTCGACTCCCGCCTACCGGAGGAACTCCAAAAGTATCTTATCATTCCCATCAGCCCAGGATGTCCTACCGATGGTCCACTCACCACCTTAGAGAGCAGCCGCCCATCTCGTCGCACTAGCATCATCGAGAGCCTATCAGCAGGTCCTCTGACATCTTCCTTCGATACCACGGTAGCTCTACAGGACCGAACACAACAAAGGATTTGGCCGGGAACATACGTGGCTTTTGCTCTGTCGACAGAGCACCTCATGAAAGGGTTCCCTGAGGGATCCGAAATATACAAAAAGCTGCGTAGCTTCGACGCAGGACGCTACCTAGGGCTTGTCACTTCGACCTTCCCGCACTGGAGCGAGGAAAGCGCAGCACTTGGGCAGGACATTGTCGTACACTTCGTCGCGAGGACAGCGTCGCTCCCATCGCCCGTATCGGAGCACTGGATGCCAATATTCCCTGGCAGCGAGCCGCGACAGGAGAAATATGCACTGCGCACCACAATGTTATTTCCATGGAGGGATTATCAGCAATGGACAACGTTAGGAGTTCGGTTGCGAGTCATCCGAACCCATACCTCGACTTTGGTGTTTGAGCTGGAACACGACGAATTTGCGCGGTTTGAGGATAGTGCGGGCAGAGATTATGGGCACTTGGATTCCACGGAGCCGCAGTGGGGTAACGACGACAGGAACACGATCTCCAAGCTCGTAGTATCCCCATACGCACTGCCCGGCGAGATCTGGCTGGACGTCAGAAGCAGAGAGGGGGACAAAGAACCGACAGACTTCATCGAGGAAATCGCTCTACTCGAGAGGTAAGCGTTTATTATTGGCATAGGGGGTCGTTCCTGACGAAAATCTTTTGTATGATGCCCAGCATTCTCGCGGGAAGGTGACGGACCCCTACATCACAAAACCGGTGTTGGCGATTGGGGATGGTGCAGTATTACTTCTGGTAATAGTATAACCAGCTTCAGTTGTTGGTCCAGACCTTCCGGTCAGGGAATCCCTATTTTATTGATCCTATGCCAACCGTACTTCTCGCTGCGTCGCTACGAGGCTCTACTTTACGGCTGTGAGATAAGTCGCAATGAGTCCGACATCAACGAAGAGGATTAAACGCACGTTTATCGACGACGGGTTGAAGTGGTATTTGTGCGAACCCTTGCCCGACTGGGCTTCCTGCTTATTTGCACCGTGTCTTCGTCGTCTAGCCCTTCCTTTGCTTTACCTTTTTCAGACTCCTTTGTATTCTCTCCCGAGGTTTGCCAATCACGAAACTTTCTCCGAGAAGCATTGATCCCGCTTTCCATATATTCCGTTCGAGTGACGACGTGATCGAAGAACTCGGGGTCTTTGACAAAAGAGCAAGCGGAATGAAATGTTTCAGTTATCGGGCTGCGTGGTGTTAATCGCTGGGTCGAGACTGCCGCGAAAAACGTACCTGGCGCATTGCCAAACGTTGACTTCAAATTCAACCGGGGCAAGCGAGCGTAGCTCCGAACATCTGGTACTGTGTTAGGGATTTGCAAAGGGATGTTTCCGAGGCTGAGAGCGCACAGTCGATCATAAAAGCCTTCGAATTTGGTATTGCCCCCGATCAGTCCGATGTTGGCCCAAAACATACCTTGTAAATCGGACGGCAGGAGCATGATAGACGCTGCAATGGTAGCTGACAACCCTGACTGTCCTAACCCTGGAGATATGGAATTAAAAACGCGATGAGCGGGTCGAATCACTGCACGACCGTTGCGCTGTGCGGTAGGAAATAGACATACCGATGTCGTCGGGTCGAAATAGCAGTTCAGGAATGGTAAAGCGCTCATTTTCCATGACAAGTACCTGATCTGTCGGGGCGAGTTCATCTTTCGGTTGGCGTATCCGCCCATTTCGATTGATCGAGAAATTAGGCAATATGTACTCTTTGACGATGGGATTCCGTTTTGGCTTCGACCTGCATACAGGGGTTTGATATTGTTTGATCCCACAGCACTGGGCAACCTACCGGCAAGTCTCGAGGTCCTCTAAGAAATTAGTCGATACATAGCAGCAGGATTCCTTGGCATGATTCATAATATAAGTCTCGTCCATCATGTTCCATTGGCGGTAAGAGACGACTTCTTTCAGTTGATTAGTGAGGAGTTTTCCGCCCACATCAAGTCTGACCATTTTCAGCAACGGCGATCTCGTTCATCTATCATTCCCTAGACTCACCTTTTGACGGCATACCACTGGATTTGTCGATCAATTATTGGGACAACGTGGGTAAAACTGAACCCGGAATCCACTACAAGCAAGCATTCCGCTGGAGGAGCAGTATCAGACGAGAACAGCTGACCGAAGGGGATCAGCGAAGCAGCTGGGAAAAATTGTTTACGCTCCTTGATAGATCCAAAAGGGTTGAGGGACTTACGTGTGCACCGATAGTAGGAGTGAAACTCGTACTCTTCGAAGATAAACTGATCATAGACCTCTTGGATGTTTGGAAGGTTGAAATAGGGTTCAGTGATGAGCAGTGATGACTCCGTTGTGTCCACCTGTCCGCGCACCTTAGACAGACTCAGCATTCTGAAGCAGGGTACTTACTCCTAGAATTTCGGAGGAGAACACGCCGTCCCAAACGGCCTTCTGCGCGTCCCAGTCTATCAGATAGCCCTATAGAGCTTCAATTCGTATGGCAACTATTTCCTCAGAAGGTGGAATCAGAATAGGTTCGGAACTAACCTTCTCGAAAGGTAAACGATAGTGAAGGGCCGAGTAATCTCGACATCGTTCCATCTCATGACCGAAGTACGTTGTTTTGTCCCCTTTCGAACGCACGACAGCGTTGGGAATAATCCTTACAATAATTACATCTTCGGGTGCTTCCTTTAAACGGAAGACCGACTCACCTGACCTGGTCCTCCTCGTCCCTTTCATTATTTACGACCCCTGCTTTGATGGTGCTAGCACCGTTGTCCAGCACGACGATCGTAGAAGGCCTCATCAGCACTCGAATAATCGCTCAAAGTGGTGGATCAGAATCTACGGTTGAGGACTTGCCCGTCGATTGCACAGGGAAGATCATCAGCGTGAGAAGAAAGATTCTTGTTCAACCCAAACGAGGTTGCCAGTGCTCAGAGCGACGGCATGAGGACTCTTTCTTGACCACATCAACGAACCCGAGGAGCTAATAAATTAACGTGAGTCCAAACCAGCTGATATATCGTTGGCCCCCGTCGGAATGATTTTCGTATCTACAGCTCGTCCCCACCGTCTGGCTTGCTGACATGCGAGTACAATTATATTGCTGCATCTGCCTCATGTTCCTGAAGCTTGAACCATCTTAAATTACAGCTGTACGGCGTGTGTTCCTCCGTTTTCCTACTCTCACGCAAAAAGCCGTTGTTCACAGTTTTTAGCCGATCGTTAGCGGTGGTTTAGGCTTTGACATCAAGATGTGTGTCGCCTTCTACACTCTTGAGCACCCGGAGTACGCCCTGTACGCCACTTATTGTTATTGAGTCATGCACTGCCGTCTTGTTGATCGGGCATCACATCCAAAGCATACTTTGTGCCAATCGCGACGAGTATCTCTCGCGACCCACGGAGCAAGCTGCTTTTCACTCGTTTGGGCAAACGACGGAACACAGCCTTCAAGAAGGGAGGGTTCTATCTGGCATTGACGTTCGTGCCGGAGGGACCTGGTTAGGTATTGACCGGTCCGGAAAATTTGCGTTGTTGTAAGTCACAATCTCGCATCAAACCCCAGGTTGTTGACAAGGTTTTCTCACACAGAACGAACATCACAGAACCCCCCACGCAGCAGGGTTCGTCCAGGGGCCAACTCGTGTCTTCCTTCCTCACTTATGATTCGTTGCATCCTCTTGAGAAGAACCTTCATCACCTTATCCCGCGTGATGCCAAATACGCGGGCTTCAACCTACTTCTCCTTGCCCCTTCTTCTACTCATACCGTGCCGGGCCTATCCTTTGACAGCGCGTATGTTACAAACAAGGGAGCTGGTGGAGACATCGCTATTCGTCCGCTCACGGACGCACAAAGGCGCTGCGGAGGGATGTCCAACGGTGTCGACGGCAAAGGTGCTGATGAGTGGCCAAAGGTTCAACACGGACTTCACTCTTTCAAGTCTATCATGGACACACTCCCGCCGAACGCATCGGAGGAACAGATAACCGAGCGGCTTTTTGATCTTTTGACGTGGGTACTAGGAGCTGTCGCCCGCCTAGCTCTAGGTGTTCTAACTTTATCTACTAATCTACCAAGCTGGACGTCCTCGGAACTACCCCGCGCACGTTCAGAGCTGCGCAACACGATACAAGTACAACCTTTGATCGTTATGGACGGTCAGGATCTATACGGAACGCGTCTGTCTACAGTTGTACTGGTGAGAAGAGACGGACAGGTCCTTTTCATAGAAAGGGACAAATGGAAAGCGCTTGAGGACGGGCAGCCGAAGCTTGCAGATCCTTCCTCGCAGCGTATTTTCCGTTTTGAACTGTCAGCAACTGAATGAATTATCGACTTCTATGCACTAGAGCACCATGTATGGAAAGGTAGTACAATGTGTGTAGTATGGAGCTATAAACTTGCGATGTCTATGGTATTACTACAAATACCTATCAGTACAAAATCACGGCCAGCCATGATAAACTAGTGCCTTGAAGATGCCGACTCTGTGGATCGAAAACAACGGCTGTGAGAAATGGGGCGGCAGGCTATCCGCTCATGTGATGATGTTACTATACATGCTTTGTTCGGCCGACGAGATGGGGAAATACGGATTGTATCCGGCAGAAGCAATGGTGTTCCACTCTGAAACGGAAGCACCACCAGAAGGTCCATGGAACGGGGTGCTCGCGGACGAATGCGTCGACATAATCTCGCTTTCAGTCGGTGTGGGAAGTGAACTGTAAGGTGAACCCGATGCCTCATCGAGATCACTTCCGCTGATTCTCAAGGCGAAAAATTAGTTACACGAACATGAGGACAACGTGACAAAGCAAAAAGACATACTGCATGAGGTCGTTCAGCTGAACAATTCGCCTATAGATCCGACATTGCGTATTATCGGGATGTTGCGTGTACTGCCGCAAAGAGCTGAGAGTGTTCTGCAGCTGATGGCTAAGGGATATTAGCGCGTGAGCAGCAGCAGGATTTGTACGGCATGCACAATAGTCCTGAGCGGGAGGCGAACCCGAGGCGAGATGGGGAGCGTAAGTTTTGTCATCGCAGCCATTCATCGAGTAGACACCGCCATCTTCCCGGTACGCAGAGGAGTTGGAATGATGATGATTAAAAGGAGCAGCATGATTCGATAACGGTGCTGTGGGTGATGCGTACGTTATGGCGGAGCGCCCATTCGAGTTGATACTGCCATTGCTGTATTGATGGCTATGCTGGCGCTCGAACGTTGGAGATGACGAATTGTCTGATTGGAAAGCGTGATACGCCGTCGGAGGAGACGGCGAAAAGCGATACAGATGAGACTGAGTAATATCGGCGACGGGCTCGGCTTTGATAGGAGTGCCGGAGGCAGAGACCATTCCTCGAGGTTCATGATTAGAGTGGTGATCCACACCGTCTGGGGAACGACCTCGACGCCTAAGCTGAATGTTACTCTTCGCTGCTCGCGAATGCCACCTTTCGGAGGGGTCGCCGTCTCTGAAGTTGGCGTCCGCCCAACGAGGATGGGGTTTGCCTGAGTACGGAGAGCGAGATCAACCAGGACTCAGGACGAGCACGCGAGTGACCGGGACAATGGACCTACCCCGCAACTCTCTCACAAGACTTTCCAGTTCTGCAATCCTGTTACGGAGGCGAGTGGTCTCGTCCATGGTGGGGTCATCTCTGCAAAGCAGGTGAGACAATGATTCAAAGGCCATTCAGGACAGCTGTCGAACCTCAGAGCCGGGTCATCTATCTCGTATACACAAAGGCCGGTCTGGAGAAATGCGGGATAAATATCGGTCGGCAGACTATCATGCTTCAACCTACCAGTCCGAGTTGGATGCACCGCTGGCAAGGACGTTTTCTGTCACACTATTTGGAACGTTAGACGAGGACGAGATTTAAGACATCCATTTCACCTTTCTCTTTGAGGTGTGGCAGTTGAGGCATGACTGAGTAGTTCGGTTGCGCCTCCTTTTGCGATGGTCTGTATCGACACTGAAGTCGAGGTCCATTATCTCGCCCTTCAGCTGGAGAGGAGGTTGGAAAGAGTCCGTAGACATGATTGCTTTGCTTGAAGAGAAGTAGAAGAAGAGGGTGAGTTATAGGCCGAGTTCTAGCAGAATAAGTGCTAGTCTTATGTGTTCGCGGCGCCATTAAGTAACTAAGAGATCCAGATCACCTCGGCCATTGACAGATGCACACAGATCCATAGTCTTCTTCGCAAAACCGGTCTCTGTGTGACCCAGCCCTGTAGAGGTCTCGGCAGTGACATAAATACAACGTGTGAGTACAAGACGTACCCCACCACGTATATGGAGAACAAACTGCACATAAACAACAATCTGGGCGTCTCAGGACTCTGCCGTTCATGGACGAGGTTAAAATTCAAAAGCGGTGCCCTCGGAAATCTGATTAGCATCCTGAGCTGTGGACACCCATGGCTCCATGCGCTTTGGATCCCAGCGAAGTCCTCGCCCGGATTCGCAAAGACTTCCTTTCAGAAAACAGGGCTCCCCTCCTGCTCGCACCTCACCCACCTGACTGAGCATCACCCCAGCGATACCAGATCCGGCGCTCAAAGGCTCTGCCGTGCACCAGAAATACTTCCGATCCATGGAACCAAATTCGATCTGGGTTATCGTTGGGCTTGGCCATTTCAAAATGGTCATGCTGTCCCTTATTCAAACAGTCCACGAACTCATGTCACAAAACATAAGCGCACTGCACGCAGTTTCACGGGCAGATTCTGTTAGCGGCCGCTTTCTTGCACAAGACACGGATCTCCCTGAGAACATCCTCACCTTTAAGGGGAATTTCGAGGGCCACCGACTCCAAAAACAACCCAATCACGTTAAGGCGCCGTCTGAGTATTCACAGGCATTAGCCTATTGACCTGTATTGACGGCCAACGCTCTTCATGGACTGCCATCACGATGGAAAGCAATGATATCTTCGGCTGTTTTCCTTGTGCTTTTGATTGATGCTCCTTAACCATAACGTTAGTGTCTTCTCGGTAACTGACTTGCCTTCCAAACAAAGCAAAACTTCATTCAGATAACAATCGCACTCCGCCATCGTGAGCGACGCAAAACGGTTTCGATAACAAACGTATTGATTACATGTCCGTGATTATGCAGACAAACAGCAAGATGCAGGGCACTAGAATTGCCGGAATTACAACTCTCACGAATTCCAGACCCAGGCGCTGGCAGAGTAATGTGCAGAATGCCGTTCGTTGGCACCAAATATGCAGACTCACTTGCCTTGTCTTCTCGAGGAGGTTACGCAGCGGGTTCAACGGAATTCGGTCTGGAGACTTGGCTTAGACTGCCATTTACGTGTTTAGATCGGAGAGGTGCTACTGTTCCCTTCATGACGGACGGCGACTGCGACTGCCAGATCGGAGGAACACCCCAACTATCCATGGCTACTGCCTCCGCAGTGGTCGGCAAAAAGGAATCAGCTGGAATGTTGAGTTTCAACTTCGAATGCCGCGAACTTACCAGCCTGTCGGTCCTGATCTGCTACTTTATCTGAGTTACATCCAACCGATTTTCCTCTCACCGATCGTATTGGGGGAGGGATGATATCAAATGAAAGCTCAGAATTAGGGATGACAGGGGAGACATGTCCTATAGCACGCTGATGCGCCCCCCTCTCCAGTATTCCCAACGAGTGCATCTGGATGCCGATTCAGGACTCCTCGGTGGAAGGAGAATTTCGGTCGCAACCAAGCTCGACAAGAAAGATTTGGCACTCACAGTTCCATTCTTGCTATGACGCAATATAGATACCGAACACTGTTCGCAAGTCGATGCCTGGAATGGCTATAAGGGGTCATTGATCGTCGGCAAGCATCGACTGACATGACGCAGCAACGAGCCACAGGTTGTCCCCCAATGATGCGATTAACGGTTTCTTGATGGCAAGGTTTGAAAGAAACCACGGTCATAATCTCGCTCCAGCCGGTTCGACTACCCGATTGTCAGCTCTGGTTTCGAATTTGCCAGCAGAAACGTAGTTTTGCTCATATTTGGCTGAAAGCACAGGAAAAACCGTTCAAGGCCGGATTCGTATAAGCGTTTGGATCTGGTACCATTACGGCTGAAGCCGTCGAAAGAGAAGATTTGACTCCCCACGGGGACTTTCCGAGATCGCAAACGCTCCTCGTTAGGCCACCCGGCGCTATCGCTGCAAGAAACAAATGCTTGGGTGTTCGAGCCCCTCGACGATCACAGCGACGTTCGAGGAGAGGTTCCTTAATGTTCTGCGTATGTCGTCGTAAAATCCCGCGAGGGTGCATGAGCTTCTTCGCAGCTTCAGGGTTGCTAGTGCCGTGGGACAACATCACAGTTGCTGCCTGTTGTAGTACCTCGTGCCTGCGCCGAGGCCACGCACACTGAATGCTTTGTGAAAAGTGATCCGAGGACAGCACCGAAACTCCTGACGCCCCCTCACGTGGAGGCCGCCATTCACAGAAGCAATGCATCGGTAAACCTTCCAGAAAGAAAGAAGCGCTCGAAATGGAGCGGTCAACCTGAGAATGTAAGTGTCAGAATATGCAGGGACGCTGAGGAGACTGAATAGACAAAAGACAAAATTTGCCATCGTTGGAGGTCTTCTTTTACTGGATATCCGTGAGGGCCGTTCCCGGAACGATGTCCGGTGACGACAGAAAACTCGACGGGTTGCCGGAACCACGCTACCTTCCCCCGGGGACGCGGACATGGCAGCCCGCCGCCGCGGCGCATTTTCGGACACGATCGTATGTGATCTAATAGAAAGCACTTAGCCAGTATTAAAGAGGAATGAGCGAAAATTACTCGGGGATGCAAGAAAAGATAAGGACCGCCCATGAACGCCGCCCTCCGGCGTAGGAAAGGTCTATTGATTAGCACGTCGCAACCAAACCTGCCCAGACGTCCCCAACGGAGGTACACTGCAACTCGCATCAATCCATGTCAAGAGGCTAACCATGGTAGGAAGCCCCTACAAGCTAAAGCCAAGGATCGGTGCGCGGGAGACGCCCCATGGGAGAACCCGTGTCTGCTTCATCTTTGAATGGATATGGCCCGTGTTTTGCAATTCGATTTTACATTGCAACCGAGCAGCCAAAATGCTGGTGCATTCCCTCGACACCGCATGACGATGGCTCAATCAACACGAAACGCAGATAGCCTAGCGAAATATGTAGTCCGCCGTGAATGCCACCTTCTTGTTTCATCCATCCGCTACGACCCGATTTCAGGACACCGGAAAGGTGTGTCCTCCCCCAACTCGACCTATCGGTGATGGTCTCCGACAGACACGAAGTCGTGCTTCTTGTTATTCTGGGAGTGATATGTGATCCGTAGGCCGGCGAGCATCGCAGATACAAAGCGAATTCCGCCAACACGGTAATTTTTCCACCGAGTGGTAACTGAAACGGTGACATATCCGGCGAAAAATGCATAAAAAGCGCGAATGAATTCGTGGTGATGGTACTTCCACGCTGCTCGACAACGTAAAGACTTCTGATGAGAAGGCGGGAAATCGGAAGGGGGTCCTATTCGGACTCAGATCATTATACTTCCCAGAAGAGCGAGCGAGATGACCTCGAAGGTGACGTTTCAGATACTGAACGCCCATCGATTCCAGACTCTAGTGACATTGGAGTCGGCGGACAATTTGTAGATGGCGGTTGAAGTAGACGGTGCGCACCTAGATAGCTAGAGTCTAGGGTACGCAAGTCCGAGGACACCAGGTAACTATGCCAGTTGACCAAACGAGTCGTTATACATCCCATACCTGCTTGCACGTAAATCAGTTGTCCGCGGTGAAGATGCCAAGGCGGCGCAAGCCCAAACTGCATACCTCTCGGTGTAGAAGGGTGTACATCATTCCGGCTTACAGTCCCAGATATCGATCTGGGAAGCTAGCTTCTAAGATGTTCAATGCCTGTCCGACTAGGAACTGACGAAGACAATGGAAACCTCTAGCCTCAGGCTCATTGGTAATGCTTAACGTCAGATCCCCGTTCTGCTTTTTGTCTGGATCTTCAGGATATGACAGATACTTGAAAATGTGGAGGAGAGCCTTTGAAACATGGCAAATTGTAGCTCGCACCATTTAAGAAATTTAGAGCCAAGAGTGCCGTTTATGGGATTAAATGCGCAGCCAATAATTTATTCTGCATTTCGCGCGGAATTTCGCCTGGCACGTCGTTGCAGGACATCGTCACTGTAAGTGCAGGGCGCGCTCCATGGTCAACTCTTAAACGCTGAACACAGACCTTCTCCCATCATTCCTTAAGACTACCGCGTTATTCTGAGCCTCAATGACATACGAAGCTGAGGACCAATCACCAACTTCACCCGTAGAAGACTCCGATGTCGTAGCACCTGAGCCGGAGCTTGAGCCTGAGCCTGGACTGAATGGAATTCCCGTGCGCTGTGAGTACTGGCCGACGATCATACCTCTATGCCCCACTATGCTGAGGCTGCCATGTAATAGGGTATGATGTATGTGGAGTGCTGTTTCAACAGAATACTCTGATTCACCGGCCGCCCCTCAAAGGCAGACCGCACAGAGCCTTATACCTGGATAACGCCCTTCCAAGAAAAAAATGACACTTCTATCGAGTCAGTGCCTGCATTCACCCGTGGTCACCAAATTGAACCCCCGGCAGATTCTTTTATAAGCCGATCACGCTAACAACACTTTCCTTCGGGCTTGCAGCACTGGCTTACATCGCCATGACCCAGGATGTATTGGAGGAGGGACGAGATAAACGCCGCGTGTAATCGACAATATCCTTTTCTCATTTGCTCTGTCTGACGGTTTTCCAGCGGAGTATATGCCGCCGTAGCCTCGTTTTTGGTCTTCTCCATGATTCAATTCCGCGACGGGCCATTCATCAGACCGCACCCCGCATTCTGGCGTGTCGTGCTGGGCGTTAACCTACTTTACGAGCTCGCCCTTGTATTTCTGCTGTTCCAAGATCTCCACTCTGCGAGGCAGATGATGACGCTTCTGGACCCCACACTTAACGTACCTCTTCCAGAGAAAAGTTACGCAGAAAACTGCGAATTGACAGCGCATAATATATGGGTGAGTGGACTTGAAGTTATACAATGATTTTGTGTTGTGGATCTCACAGACAAGGATAGAACGCGCTGGACATATTTTGTGTTGCCCACGCTTTGGGCTGGTTCGGTAAAGCCATGATATTGCGCGACTACTGGTTTTGTTGGGTGGGTACCCCTTGGTTCTGAATGATGTAGCCTTTGTCCTCAATAACCTTCAGATCCTCAGTATCGCATTTGAGTTTGCTGAATACAGCTTGCAACACCAGTTACCAAACTTTGCTGAGGTATGTTTGGACAAGTTCATTCATATCTGCAGCTGACAATCCGGCAGTGCTGGTGGGATCATGTAAGATGATTGATCAACAAGTTGTCCTAGCGACTGAGGTTTTTGTGCCAGTGGATTCTCGACGTGCTTCTTTGCAACTGGCTGGGAACATACTTGGGTATGCAACTCTGACCCCCAAATTTCTTTGCGCAATCTTAGTCGGCCCTCACAGGAATAAAAACTTGTCAATATCTCGAAGTCAAAGTGGACACCTTTCTCTTATGTCCTTTCTCGCGACTGAGTCCCCTTCTCCTAGCCTTACGAATGGCGTGGTCTACGACAGACACGAGGCTTGCGATCCAAGGCACGCAGGGTGCTGAGTCAATTTTCCCCACATGATTGGACTGCCTTCAAGTGGGAGGGCACAGGATCGTTCCTGCATTATTTCACCGTTGTGCTGCTTCTCGCCGTGTTTCTGGCGGCCGAGCTCAACCCTTTCTATCTGAAGGTAAGTCCCGGTTGCTACTTACCGCAATAAACGATGCGAACACGAGCGGAATTTTAGAGTCTATTATGGATGGAACCTGACCACCCGATTATTATCCTTCGCCTTGCATTCATTTTTCTCTGCGCACTCCCCGCCGTCAGAGAGTTGTATCAATACATTAACAGCCCACGGTGTGTCGGCTCATTCACTATTGTCGAGCCGGTAGTGATGCTCATCTGCCTGCAGGAAGGCGAAGCGAATGGGGCAGCACGTCTGGCTGCTCCTAGCGACCGTCCTCACCGAGCTCCTCGTTATTACCAAATGGAGCAAAGGACAGTTCGAGGCGCCTTTGCCGCTGCATATTAAATGGGCTTGGAGCATTGGCGGGATATTGTTGGTCCTTTACCCTGCTGTGCGGGTGAGTTGCGTTTTGTTCGGCCCCTTGTTCTCTACTAAGGTGGAATAGTTTGGCGTTCCAGCTGTAAGGAGATACGTCCGGAAGCACAGACGCAGCAACAAGGCGAAAGCACAGTGACTGCAGAAGTTCTTCACACTTTAATTTTCATGCAGATGGTGGTATTTACATTGTACTTGCTGAAGACCTTTATAATTCCATGCGTTTGCGTTTTGTGCAAGGACTGCTCTTGGGAAAGTTGGGTGCAGGCGTGGCACTGCTACAGCTGTGGCGAATGTTCTGGTGCTTGAGCCAAACAAGCGTCACGTCCTAAGTCAGCAATTGGAAAGCGTTTCAGTTGACAGGTCCAGCTTGTTCCACAACCATCGCCATCTCCCGGTATAATCTCAACATTCAGGATCAGAGGTTCGTTCTGACCTTCTTACGGGCATGGACAACGGCAACAACAACAACGACCATGGCTCAAACAGAGCACATCGTTTCGGTCAAGGGCTTCATCTCCCAACAACTCTGCAGAACATGTTTCGCAATATTAATCATGCATTAACACACAATCACGGCGGTGCTGCGCAGCAACATGCCCATCCCCAACCATCCCACATGGATGATTTGCCGCCCTTGGAGCCAATAAATCCAGCGGCGGGTGCGCATAATGTCACCCAAGACCGCGAAATGACACCCCTCGACCAAGGCGCTTCTTCCTCGCATTCCACTTCCGGGCCATCAGGGCCTGCTCCAGCGTTTGAGGACGTTGAAATGGCACTAGCACCCGCTGTACCCGATCATCCCACACGGGTCCAGCGTGACGATGATGTCGATTCCATGCCCGACCTCCAGTCGGTTTCTGATTCCTCTGACGAGTCCAACAACGACGCTGTGGAGGTGGAGAGGATGCCTGTTCTGAGGCCTGTCGAGGACGACCATGACAGTGCATGGACTGACGATGAAGACGACTTGCCTCCCTTGGAGCCAATCGCTGGAAACAGGCGCGCACGCGTGGAGGATGACATCGATGAAGCACGGGATCGTAGACATCCTTCACAGCGTGTAGGTAGTCCTGCTACGAATCGGCCGCTGCAGCCACAGCCCTCTAATCAGCCGCAGCCGCAGCAGCCTCAGTTCCCTGGCACGCAGGGTTTCTTTGAAGGCTTCATGGCTCCGCTGTTCGACGCCATGGATCCGCCTGATGCTGAGGGTGATGTCATCAACGAGACTGGTGAGGGAAACGTAAATCCTCCACCGACTGGAAATAATGCGAACCCCGGTGGCGCACCGCGCGGTATACCTGTTTTGACTGCAGGTTTCACCTTCACTATTCCTATTGCTGGGCCGCCCCAGTTCTTCCGCCACGGCGCCGGTGCCCCTAACGCAGCGGGCCAGGGCCAACACTCTGGCGAAAACCAAGGGCCACCCCTGAACTTTTTTAATGAGCCTGGAGCTCGTGAAGAACTTCTTGCCTCCGTTGCGGCCTTCTTCCAAGAGATACAAAATCTGGGACATGGTCTCGACGACAACCGAGAGGACCCCGAACGTGCTAAAAGGCTTGTAGATGGTCTTGAGGTTGTGCCCATAGGGCTGGTAAAGCGGCTAGAGAGGGTGGGGGGCGCACCGGGCGGTCATGTAGATGATGCCTCCGGGACCAGTGATTTGTCGAGTACTCCCGGCTGCGCGATTTGCTGGGACACACTGCTAGATGCAGAGAACGATGGATTCAAGCCTAAAGAGTCGCCAGAGGACCGGCCTTCATCTAATGGCGATACGTCCTCTAACACTAACCCAATCAGTGACCCGGCGGAGGCAGAAGCCAGCTCCTCTGAACACGCACCGCCATCCTTGTCACCAGACCCGTCCTCTACATCATCCGTCCCAGAGGAACCGAAAATCATTTCCCTTCCGTGCGCACACGTTTTCCACGCATCTTGTCTCCTTCCGTGGTTTTCTCGAGCGAGAAATGTGACCTGTCCCACATGTCGATTCAACATTGACCCTGAGAATCTCACATACACCCCTCGACGAGCCTTCAACCCTCCCCCTCCCCAAGGTCAGGCAAGAGACCCAGCTGCTGCACCCGCACCCGCCGCCGCGCCGGATGCCCCTGCAGGCGAAGGTGCATCTATTCCTGCCTTCTCCCCCCAACCCACCACCTCAGCAGCTACCGCTCCTTCACATGATATCCCTGCCGCCGAGTCCGTACCCGCCCCCCCTGCTCCTGCTCCTGCTCCACCAGCACCTGGCGCCCGTCCTCCGGGATTAATGCCCTTTGCTGCTATCCCCGGGTTCACGCATATCTTCCCCCTCGCCGGCCTAGCCGCTCATCCGCCCCAGTCAGGAGCACCACAAGGTGGGCCCCCCTTTGATGGACAGCCCAATCCGCCAGCCCCAGGCGCACAGCGCGCACGCGCGCAGTCGATGCCGAACTTCTTTACTGCAGGGGACCAAGCACCCCTTGGCAATGAATTCTTCACGATCGGCGTCGACATGTTCGTTGGTGGTCCACCCGGGGATATAGGGGCAGGGGGACCTCCTCCAAACGAAGACATGCAGACCATTCTCGAGAACATGTTTCGTGGCCGGGGCGCAGGCGCGGCGCCAATTTTTGCGCAACCGCCAGGGCACAACCATCCACCTACCGCTGCGGTACCCCCCACTCAAGGTCCTGCGCCGCAGCCCCCTCGGCCTGGGACACAGTGGTTTCCACGATCTTCCCGACCCATGCCTCCCCACCGTGAGAGGAAGGTGTGGACGCTCCCTCCGGCCCCGGGCCCATCCCTGCGCCAGCGGGTAGAGCAAAAGGAGCGTGAAGCTGGGCTACGGTGTTTCGACATAAGCTGTGGGATAGGACCGTCCGATGAAGATCCGTTGCCTGATTTGTCTTCGTTGTCCATCAAGCAAGTGTCGATCACGCCTCTTGATGCCGCTACAGTAGGCACGCATGTGTGCCCACACAAATTCCATCCAGCATGCCTGGTCAGCGCCGAGCGCGTGGCTGGGTGGGGCGGAGAGGATAAGACAGAGCCACAGATCGAGGTATCGTGCCCGGTGTGCCGGGCAGTTGGTTGCGTGACGAGGGAGGAATGGGAAGAAGGCGTATCAGCGCTCTGAACTTCCTCCCTTGCCCATGCTGTTAGTGTACATTTTCGTGAGTATACTGTTCTTGCTGTTGCGACGCAAAGATGACTTAACGTCTTCTCTAGCCCCTCGTTTATCCTACTTGTCCTACATCGTCCTATAGTGCATTTGCTTTCGGCTACCATAGAGCATCAGCATTGTCCAGCACACTTTGTCTTTTTGCGTCGATGGGTTGTCATCTGTCTCCCTTGTTCATACACATGCATACCGTGACATATATAATGTATCGTCGTCCACGGAATAATGACATCTAATAACGATGTCCGAAAGCGCTTTAACCAGCTGTCTGCTTGTAAGATGGTTTTTATTATGGGCAAGGGGCTGTATACAGTTACAACATTGGATGTGGATTATATAGTGGAGGGGATGCTCGCTATAACGATAAAAAGTCACTTGTGAATTACGCCATGTCTGCTGCCACAGCCAGCGGTCAGCACACCATCTTCAGAACTCTTGCAACACCCTCTCCTCAAGCCACTTCCGTGTCACCTCGTCCCACACGACGGGGGGCACCTTTATTTGCCCGGACGCCGAGTTCGTCGCCCGAATCTTCCATTCCCGGAAATCACTGAACGTTCCCTGCTTCAGGACATGCACGCTAGGCTTGTCAATCTTGCCAGCCGTGCTTTCTTTCAAGTAATTCTCGTTGTGCTGCTGAAGGTACGTGTGGAGGGTAGCTGGTGCGCGGGGAGCTGTCGAGTCTATCGGAAAAGCCATTAGCTATGGATTAGGGGCCAGCTGACTTGGAATCGACATCCTTACCATATTCGTTGTGCGGCTCGACGAAGAACGCGTACCGCGGGATGCTCCGGCGGTAATCTGGAGAGACGCAGAATTCTGAGACGCCGCCGAGTGACTGTGACACGGAGGCAAGCGCGTCTTGCAGCTGCTTCTCCGTCGTTATCTCATTCGCGAGCCGTATGTGCACACTGAAGATACGGGTTAGTAACCCAAAAAGACAATCCGATCTTAACATTAGCTCACTTTCGGCGCTGGGGAAAAAAAAGTATTAGGACGGGGCCTGATGGATAGACAGGAAGGACACTTACCTCTAGATAATGTATTATGGGCTGTCCATCGCGAGGGTCAAAACCGACGATTTCAACAACATCACCGAGACGGTACCGCCAGAAGCCGTCCCTTGTGGTGAGGATTACTTCATACTTCTTCCCTACTTCCACATTCCACTGTAAATAATACAAGTCATGTTAAAAATGCTACGATGGTGGCTGCTGGCGAAAAGCCTTACTGTTTGAGTGAGATATTCGGACTCTTCGGGTTGATCGATAGGGAGAAACTCGATGATGTCATCTGAGCCGACGACCTTGTAGAGACTGGGGTCCCGATTATCGTACGCTAACGCCAAAAACGCCTCGCTACAATTAATACCCAGAGTTTGCAGTACGACGTCTGGTCCGATGTAGTGCCGGAGCTAGGATTATAAGTGTCAGAAAGTTGCTCTACAGCCCGCGAGTCATCACTGACCTCGGGGACAACTGTTGCGAAGGGGCCACTTGATATCGCGACAACGGTTCGCAAACCTGGCCATATTTTAGTGAACCACCCAGGGGAAT
Source organism: Leucogyrophana mollusca (assembly GCA_021014945.1). Lineage (NCBI taxonomy): Eukaryota > Fungi > Basidiomycota > Agaricomycetes > Boletales > Leucogyrophana > Leucogyrophana mollusca. Next base: position 1,699 of record MU266706.1, on the reverse strand, counting down.
CGGTGGCTTTTCCGATTTTGCGAAGCTCTTTGGCACGGTCAGGGGATGGCTGCAAGAAAGTCTGCGAAGTATAAGCAACTCCTCCATCTGCATTCGAAGGGATGCTCGTACCTGCAGGTTTTCTCGTACATTTTCGATGCTCTCAAGCTCTGGTATAGTGCCCGCCTCGATGCACTGAACCAGAGTTTCCCATTGTTCGTCAATGATGCGGCACATGTCACGGAATATTGTGCTGAACATCGTGTTGATAAGCTCGACCTGGGGCTCCTGCAGGGCAAAAAGAGCGTGCATGAAAAGGAACGATTTGTAGTTCGGGATGAAGGAGCACGCCAGCGGAGAGGAATTATTTGGGACTGTAAAATAATCAGCTGAAGATGCAAGCGAACCTGACCGAAACTAACTTCTTATGGTCTTATATATAGGATCCCTCTCGACCGTCTGGAGAATGGGTCAACAATGGGTTTGGGATAGGGTTTGGGACTCTGCGCACCATTTCGGAGTACATTCGTATCGTTCCTGACGACATCAGACATACAGGTATCTGGCGTCCGACATCGCCTTCCTCGTTGATTGGGGTCACAACCTGACGATAACCCAAGGAGAAAGCAATGCAGTTCTTCCCCCCGCGTTTACTGACGGGGTTGGAGGCCTGCATAGTCTGACTTGTTGACGTTGACATATGTTCGGGGTGACGATACTTCGGGAAATGTTTCGTTGCTCCTCCTGACGTACCAGACGAATGCGCAATGAAGTAGGGTAGCCCGGGAGCCATCAGATTCTCAACCGATGAAGTCTGGCATGGCTTCTCGAAGAGACGGGATACGAATGGAAGGTAGTTCTCGTATGCACTGAGGCCCACATTTTCATGGTAAGTGCTGAAGAGCCTTTCTGGGTCTGCCAAGATCGTCTCCAGCCCATCATTGGCAGAAAGCGCGCCGCGAAAATCTGACAGGATATCAGCGTCCTTGAAGAAGGTGGATATTGAGTTGGTCTTGACGAGGTAAGAGAGCACGGCCTGCGTGCGTTTGTGGAGACTGTCAGTGAGCTCCGGCGTGAGGGTCGTGATGGGTGATGGGGGGAATTCGTTTACAGAGGACATGGGGGCAGTCTGGGTGGTAAGATGGAAGACGGGGGTGAAACGATGCGATATGTATCCAAGTGCCCCAACATTGGGTATAAATGCAGGCCATTCCGTCTGACGCGCTCATGATTATCCGAACATCAGACCAAATCGTCCGGCGAAATGATGCCTTGGCAGAGGCTGTCGGCATCAGGTTCTCTAACATTGGCTGTGTCGGCTGCAGAGCGTGGTTACAACCCGGGCCTGGGGCCTCACCCACCGGGGCCATTGTGCCGTACCTTGGTAGACCTATAAGACATACACGGCCACCTGCCGAATATATACCCAAGATATTTGAAAATAGAATTATTAGACCAATATATCATAAATATTGAGCGCATAGTTTTCGCGCCATATCAAGCCGACAAATTTATTAATTATCTTCTCGATCCACGGGAGCAATGATAGGATAAACATCTGAATTATATCTCACGGATATGATTGACACATCGACGAGATGTTGATCCGTTGATCCGGAATCTATACCTCCCAGGCAATATACGCTATACATAGGTCCGACCATATGTCCACGATGTTTACAGCTTATATATGTCGGATATCTGAGCCAGGGTATACAGT